>VDFB02209057.1:0-24273 GCA_007258455.2 Sequoia sempervirens | reverse complement strand
TTGCCCTCAAGAGTCTCCACAAAGAGACGCACTACGATGTCCTCATGTGCAACATGCAAGACGGAACATGCTGCCGTGAATGCTGAAAGATGTTCATCAGGATGTCTGGAACCATCGCCATGAAATCTCAGGAAAAACTTGAACCCTTGGGTAGTTCATGGTGTCTTTGTAAAGCCAACTGTCCAATATTGTCGCCCCAAGGCAAAGGAGTTGGATGTCTTGCGTTTCTTCCATTTCGACCATTGTGGTTGTCGTTGTTGTTACGATCACCCATTTCTTCTGCTGGAATGGGAATCTCTTCTAAAATTTCTCCTTCAATGAATTGATCAGGAGCTTCTTGAAAAACAGGATTTGGCTGGATGGGAGGATTACCTCTCCTTCTTGTATATACTCGGTACGCCAGGATGCTTAATGTTGATGTTCATAGCAGCATCGGTTGTATCCTTCCAGTGATCTCCTTTCATGACGATAAATTAAAAAATAGCCTAGAGCTATTTAATTTATAGAGACATCGATTTGATGAAGAGGCATGATCCATGTTAATTATATTTAATTATTGAAGAGGCTCGATTTAATGAAGAGATAATGAGGCCAACCTCATGCTCCTTCGACACGATTTTTGAAAAGGCACATTCCTTCATGATGGACGCGATTTGAAGGGACACATTATTCTATGCTGGGCCGACTTATTCCTTTGAAGAGTTGCGTCCTCCTTTTCATTATGTATATATATTCGATGGAGTTTCATTGTTGATCATTCATCATAAAGTCCTCAATCATAGTGCGAATTTTGTAGGAGTGCAGATCGAATTTTTGGTAGAAGGTTGAGATTATCATTATCAGATTGCCTCATCTTGTTGTTGTATTTGCATCCGATTGTGGTACTTCTTATTAGCCTCATTATCGACCTCTATTGTAAAGGAGACTCTCATTTGTGATTCAATATATAAGTGATATATTGTTATTGGGATTTTCTCCCTCAAGTGGAGGGTTTTCCCAGGGTATCTGCTTTGTTATTGTATTGACCAAGGTTGACTGTGATCACCTCGAAGTCCTGAACTTCAATCTCATTCAAACTCTTCCCCTCTGGAGGTATGGCGGTCTCTATGACGATCTCCATATCAGCATTCCTCTCCACATGGACTTGTTTCTTGATCCTCTTGTCGGGCACATCTTAGTATGTATGATCAAAATCATAATGATCAAGTACATACGATCGCTGCCTCCTATTCCTCCCCAATTAACTCTCAAGCCAAGATGAGTCTCGAGTAATCGCACTAGAAGGATTTGTACTAGCAATGAGAGGCTTCGACGAGAGTGAATGTTTGGAGGTGTTACTGCGAGGTGGTGAGTCTAAGTCCAATTCAATGTGAATTGGAACCAAAGACTGCTCTGGTGTCGATGATGGTAGGCATGTCTAAACCTCAAGCTCTAGCAAACTCTAAACTGGCTCTCTGACAGGCTCCATGTGTCTTCAAGATGTCAACCCCGTGGTTCTCTGTTCAAACCCTAATTGATTTTTTTGTCGTTTTTGCAATTTTTGGTTTTTTTGTGATTTTGAAGGTTTTTTGACAACAATGTAAAAATGCGATTTTGCTTATAAATGCAAATAAATTCAAATAAATTCTAGAAATCAATATAGGCCTAGTTTTTTGATCATAGATGATAGGCGTTGTATTATATTTCACTTCCAAGAATTTTACAATAGCCAGTTGCAGAGTATGAAGGAAATACAGATCATTAAATGAGAAAAACCTGATTTAAAATGGCGGCTGCAGCTGATTAAAGAATGTACGGCCAGAATGAATGAAGATTCCTCTGAGCTCCAAAACCAACGCACAATCTCAGTTGACCAAAGCGCCCAATAATCCCAAGCCAGAAGCTGAGAAGGGGAGGCGTTCCTCTGGGAATGAATATGTACGGCTCCTGCTGGTACGGCCTGTACAGCAGTAATAATGGCAGTACGGATTCCTTGAAACTCGTGCCAAAACAATGATGGATGATGATGGATGAAGTCGCCTCTGAAAGGTGGTAAATATCTCTGCTGAACTCGATGAATCTCTGTCTGATTAACTGATTATGCTCAATCTGTGACTTCTGGATGAAATCACCAAGTGCAATCTTCAGCTGGTATCTCACAGCCTCAGTATGCCTGATCTCTGAAGAGGTTACGTTCTCCAGAAACGATGTTTGCCAGAAACCCTAGGGTTTGCAAACTCCAAAGCTCAGATGCTCCGAAGACAAAATTGAATAATAAACAAGATAGTTCGATTTTGCCTGTGAAGAGTAATATATTCTCTCTTGAAAAGTTCGACCTAATTCTTCATTAAAATAATCATTTAAATAAATGATTTAATTTTCACTTTTGAACTTAGGAAAAATGATTAAATAATTGGCGTCCACTTTTAATGAGCATAAAATACTCATTAAGTCACATTATAATAATATATTATAAAGTATAATTAAATACTTTATAATTGAGCCAATTAATTAAATACTTTAATATTTCAATAAAGTGACTTTATAATAAAGTCAAATTATTAAATATTTAATAATCCATGAATTACTCCTTATTTCTCCGTCAAATCAACCATCTGCTGAACTGGGTCGAATCTGAGCTGATAAAGTGCACTAGGTGCCCTGCCCGAAATAGCAGCTTCCGCCTGACCTAACTTTCTAAAAATAGAAAGTTCTCTGAAAAGACTCTCTGGAAGATTCTGCGAAGGCCCAAACCTGACACACTGCAAACTGGAGCTAACCAACACTGAGCAACTGCCAAAAGGGATCCTCTGAACACTCCTGTCAGCCTACGAGGATCAAATGATAGGCCAACCTCGTCACTCACCGTAATGACTAGGATGGGGACATGATAGCCCCATTTCTCCCCTCAAATTGCTTTGTCCTCAAGCAATCTCAACTCGATGCCGAAATCACCCCACTTCGTAGCATCCTCAACTGGCAAATTTCTCCACTTGACCAGATATTCCCTGATCACACGCCTCCGAAGGTTTCTCTCTCTCATATCAAGGATGGCCTCAGGCACTAGTATCAGTTTCCCTTCATCATCAAGGGGTGGCAAAACTGGAGAGGGAACAACATGCTGACCCAATGCCTTCTTCAGGCGAGAAACGTGAAATACATTATGGACCTTGCTATCAGCCGGCAAGTCCAACTCATAAGCAACCTCGCCCACTCGTCTGACAACACGAAATGGACCATAGTAGCGAGTTTTAGTTTCTTCAGCCTCTACTCTTCCAAGCAGAGGTAGACTGACGATACGGCTGCAACATGAGGTACACCATATCACCCACCTCAAAACCGCGCTCAACCCTCTTCTGATCAGCATACTGCTTATGCTGATTCTGTGCCTGCTGGATATTGTCTCGGAGAGACCTCAAGATGTCCTGCTGACTCTGCATCATATCACCTGCACTCGGCACTCTGCTATCGGTCAAAATCAAATCCAGAAGATTGGGCGCCTCATACCCGTACAATGCCATGAAGGGGGTCATCCTCAGATCACATATGGGTGAGTCGAGTTATAACAATATCGCAGACAAGGCAATCCATCTCACCTAAGCCTTCTCATGACCAAATTATATAATTCGTTAAATAACCTCCACCTACTTATGACAATTCGTCATTCATCGGTTCTGCGGGATGGTATTGTAATTTCTATGGTCAGCCGTCCCCACAAAGCCTAACAACTCCCCGCCAAAAGTTGCTCATGAACCGGCTGTCTCTATCGCTGACTATCGTCCGAGGTAATCCATGCAATCGGAAAACCTCTCTGAAGAACAACTCTGCAGTCTGCGATGCTGTGAAAGTAGTCGTAATCGGGAAAAAGTGGGCGTACTTAGTCAACCGATCGACCACTACATAAATGCAATCTTTCCCCTGGGCTTTCGGCAAACCCGTGATAAAGTCCATAGATAAACACTCCCACTTCCTGTCAGGTATCGGAAGTGGCCGGAGTAATCCAGCAGGATAAGTGTGCTCCTGCTTGTTCTGTTGGCACACAGAACACTCACGGACATACTGCAAAACATCAGTTTTCAGCCCTTTCCAAGTAAACCGTTCCCGAACCATTTTGTAAGTCTTGTAGTATCCAGGATGGCCCGCCATAGGAAGGTCGTGAAAGGCTCTCAAAACTGTAGTCCGTAACTCAGAGTCAGGAACCAAAAGAATCCGCCCTTTGTAAATGATCAAGTCATCTACAACTGTATACCTGTCGTCCTGCTCTGTCCTGTCAACGATGCTAGAAGCCCATGGGTTCTTAGCATATTCTGCAATGATCCGATGCCTCCAATCCTCTGTAATCTGTGCTAAGGCATTCAACTGGGGTCTACGAGACAAGGCGTCAGCTACTATATTCTGCTTCCCCTTAATGAAAGTAATGTCGAAGTCATATGACTGCAGTTTACTGACCCATCTCTGCTGCCTCTCGTTCAAGTCTCGCTGTCCAAGGAAATGTTTTAGGCTGTTATGATCTGTACGAACACTGAATTTGCTGCCTACCAAGTACTGCCTAAACTTAGCCAATGCATGCATAATGGCTAACATCCCCTTGTCGTAAATGCTATAAAATCTCTCAGGACCCCTGAGTTTCCTGCTCTCAAATGCAATCGGATGACGCTCCTGCATCAAAACGGCACCAATGCCCTCTCCTGAAGCATCACAGAATAAATCAAATGACCTCGAAAAGTCAGGCAATGCTAGCACCGGACATGAAGTCATGATCACCTTAAACCTGTCAAAACACTCCTGCGCCTGTGGTGACCACTGAAAAGCCCCCTTCTTCGTCAAGTCTGTAAGGGGTGCGGCGTGACGTGAGAACCCGCTAACAAATCTCCTGTAGAATGCACACAACCCAATGAAACCTCTGAGCTGCGTAAGGTTCTCAGGTACCGGCCAGTCAACAATAGCTCGGACCTTTTCAGGGTCCATACTCACTCCCTTGGCACTGATGATGTGCCCTAGATATAACAACTCCTCCATGCCAAGCTCGCACTTGGATTCCTTAGCATAGAAAGACTCATCTGCTAAGATACCCAAGACTGTGTCCAAATGAGCCAGATGCTCCTCCCATGACCTGCTATAAACCAAAATGTCGTCGAAGAAGACTAACACAAATCTCCTCAACTGAGCACTGAAAACCCTGTTCATAGTTGCCTGAAAGGTGGCAGGTGCATTGGTTAACCCGAAGGGCATAACCAAGAACTCGAAGTGACCGCAATGACACCGGAAAGCGGTTTTCTCAATATCCTGCTCCCTCATCTGTATCTGATGGTACCCTGATCTCAAATCAATCTTCGTAAAGAAGACTGCGCCATGCAACTCATCTATCAGCTCATCAATGCGCGGAATGGGGTACCTATTCTTGATGGTCCTTTTGTTGAGCTGCCTGTAATCGATGCACATCCGAAGGGATCCATCCTTCTTCTTCACCAATACAACTGATGAAGCAAAAGGGGATTTGCTAGGTCTGATATGACCCATAGCCAACAACTCATTAATAGTCTTCTCTATCTCATCCTTGAGCCGTTTCGGATGTCGGTAGGGGGTGATCATCACGGGCTTGGCGCCCTCCTCCAACTCAATAATGTGCTCCGTACCCCTGTCTGGCGGTCTACCAGGTGGAATGTCACTAAACACTTTGGAGTGTTTAGTCCTCAGAATCTGTATGTCAGGGTGGTACTCACCCTTCTGCGGCTCCTGCTGGGCTGGCATCAACATGCACTCAGCCGCCCAGTCAACCATATCATGACGAATGAGCCTCTCCATCCGTCTGAATGAAACCATCCTAAGATTACTGTCCCGAATTGCCTTGATGACATGTGGCCTTCCGTCAACCTTGAATTTCATCTCCATATCCCGTAGGTTGAGCGTGAACTCACCCAAATCATGTAACCATGCCATCCCTAGTACCACATCTGTATCACCCATATTAACAACATAGAATTCAGTCTTGAATTCATAGTTGTTCAATCTCATCGGCAGATCAGTAATCTTTCTGTCGCACCTGAGAGTGTATCCGTCAGCTACCTTGACTCGGATACCCTCGAAAGCCTCTGTCTGGATACCACGTCTCTCCACTAAACGTGCATCAATAAAATTATGTGTCGCACCCGTATCCAACAAAGTAATCACCTTCTGACCTGCTAAGAGCCCACGGAGTCGAAATGAACCATCTCTCTGAAGACTAGTCAGATGGGCTTCCTGTAGCTTCCTTCCACCTTCATGTTCATTCTCATTTTCGGACTTCTCATCATCTGAAGGCTCGGAATCAGCTTGCTGGTCTGACAGATCAGATTGCTCTTCGCCCTCATAATACCACTCCATTTGATTATTTTTGACTTTCGGACGAAGTGGGCATATGTGCTTTTCATCATAGGGTGCCTTGCACCAAAAACACAACTTCTTCTTACGTAATTCGTTCAAAGTCTCTCTGTCAAACGGGGGTGCATTCTGTCTCTTAGGATCCTGTTGATCCTTCCTCCTGTCAAAGGGTCTATTTCTGTCATTGTTTCTATCGAAAGGCCTGTTGGGTCTCGTGTATGGAGTGGACCCTGAATTGAACTTGCTGCGAGGTGCGGCAAGTTCCATGCTGCGTGCCTTCCGCATGGCCTCCTGAAGTGTGGGAGGGTCAAAAGCCTTGACCCAACCTCTCATGGGTTCTGTCAAACCCTCAACAAATAAGATAATGAGTCTCCTCTCTGAAATGCCAGTCACCATGACGGCCACTCTCTGAAACTCGCCAATGTATGCCTCCAGACTGCCTGTCTGTCTGAGCTGAGCCAACTCTCTAAAATACAACTCCGGATCCTTCCTATCAAATCTCTCTATCAATCGGCTCGTGAACTCCTGATAGGTATTAACCGCATGATGGCCTAACGTGTACATGCCGTGGTGCCACCAATCATGCGCTACTCCGTCCAGATGTAAAGTGGCAAATTTAATTGCCTCATCCTCCTGCATAGGTCTAAGTGACAGATAGTTGTCCAATTTCTGGACCCATGACCTAGCTGATGTCTTCTCTGACCCATCAAAATATGGCAGCGTAATCTTGCTCACAGCATATTGTAAATCTCTATTCACCTGTGGCTGCTGCTGCTGATGCTGTGGGGGTCTACGATCAAATCTACCTCCTCCTCTGGGTTTATAGACATCTATAAACTCATGAAACGTGAGTGCCTGCCGGATCTCAGGCGCTAAAGACATGTACTCGCCATGAAATCTCGCCAAGTCTGCCATCACATGCCATTTGTGGTGGAAGTCCTGTGATGCACCTGATACTTGCCTCCTGGAGTCTGAGGTGGAGTATCTCTGGGTAAGAAAGTAGGCTGGCCTGGCCTACGCTCCTGATAGATCGGTAACGGCTGCCTAGGAGCTGATGCCAATGGCTGATCCACTGGAGTGGTCCCGCTCGTCTGTCCAATCTGTATGAAATGAGGCTGTGTGGGCGTACACTGCCTAATAGTACCCATCAACTGCGACATCATATCCATCATGTTGTCGTGTCTCCGTCTAAACTCCTCATCAGTAATGTCACCCTCTGCATGTGCCTTCCCTGGATCCCTGCGAGTCTCTGAGGAAGTCTCACGATCTGCCATTAGGGTTGCAACACTGTTTTCACTACCGTCTGAATTGGATCTGTGAAAAGCCAAGCACTCCTGATACTGTCTGACCTTCTGGAATCGGAGGACCTGTCCAGTCTTCGTCTTTGCCTGTCCCTACACCTCTGGTATACTGAATAATGTCTTGGTTCATAAAAGGCAACCCAGAAATGCACTGTATTCTGAATAATCACTGAAAAAGCACAGGATGGCAGGAGATCTGTGCTCTGATACCACTGTCGGAACCCTGGTGGTTCTCTGTTTTCAAACCCTGATTTGTCTTTTGAAGATTTTTGCAAGTTTTCGTTTTTTTGTGTTTTTTGAGAGTTTTACAGGAAAAAGGCAAAATTGCGATTTCTCTAGAAATGCTTAATAAATTCATAAAAAATTAATAAATGCATTTAATGTCTTAGATCTTGCTCAGGAAACAAGGCGCTTCAATGTATTACATTATTTGAGCTTTTACAGAGTCAAAACTGAACATAGAAAACAATATTTGGAAATTTATTGGGAAAAACCTGGTATTCTTGAAATGGCGGCTGCAGCAGATATGAGAAAGTACGGCCAGAATTAATAAATGTTTCTCCAGGCTCTCAGAAAGATGCAAACTCCTCTGGTATCCAAATCGCCCCAAATGCAAACTCCAGACTGTGAAAGAAGAAGACGATTTTCCAGATGCAATGAAAAGTACGGCCCTTTTGCTGACTGGTACGGCCTGGTACAGCAAGTACAGAAATGGTACGGCACCTTGGGATTTGTGCCTGAACAGAAATAAATGATCCTTGCTTGAGTCGCCTTGACTGCCTGATTGAAAACACTGTAAATCTCTGCCTGAATAAATGATTACGCTCAATCTGTGACTTCTGGATGAAATCACCAAGTGCAATCTTCAGCTGGTATCTCACAGCCTCAGTATGCCTGATCTCTGAAGAGGTTACGTTCTCCAGAAACGATGTTCGCCAGAAACCCTAGGGTTCGCAAACTCCAATGCTCAGATGCTCAGAAGACAAAATTGAATAATAAACAAGATAGTTCGATTTTGCCTGTGAAGAGTAATATATGCTCTCTTGAAAAGTTCGACCTAATCCTTCATTAAAATAATCATTTAAATAAATGATTTAATTTTCACTTTCGAACTTAGGAAAAATGATTAAATAATTGGCGTCCACTTTTAATGAGCATTAAATACTCATTAAGTCACATTATAATAATATATTATAAAGTATAATTAAATACTTTATAATTGAGCCAATTAATTAAATACTTTAATATTTCAATAAAGTGACTTTATAATAAAGTCAAATTATTAAATATTTAATAATCCATTAATTACTCCTTATTTCTCCGTCAAATCAACCATCTGCTGAACTGGGTCGAATCTGAGCTGATAAAGTGCACCAGGTACCCTGCCCGAAATAGCAGCTTCCGCCTGACCTAACTTTCTAAAAATAGAAAGTTCTCTGAAAAGACTCTCAGGAAGATTCTGCGAAGGCCCAAACCTGACACACTGCAAACTGGAGCTAACCAACACTGAGCAACTGCCAAAAAGGATCCTCTGAACACTCCTGTCAGCCTACGAGGATCAAATGATAGGCTAACCTCGTCACCAGGTGGCGACTAGGATGGGGACATGACATGTTCCACTTTCAATGTTGCTTCTTCAACCGATGATGGACAATTCTGCTCAAATATATTTCTGTCAAATCTAATCCAACATATGCACAACTTCTTTTCTCAAATCTGATTACAATTATGCTTAATTTCTTTCTTCAAATCTGATCCAAACTATGCTTCACAATTCCTTCATGAAATCTGCAAATATACTCCTTTCCTTCTTCGCTACAATTCTTTTCTTGAATATGATGTAAGTTGATCATAAACTTGCCACACAAATTCTTTTAACTCAGTTCTTGTATCTCACATTCTCATACTCACACACACACACACAACTTCTCCACTTGCCTTTATGTCATTAATGATTCTATGAATGGATGCAACCTTTTGAAATGGATACAACCATTTGAACAATCAAGTCTTTTCACTAATACATCTGTAAATAATCTTCTTAAACTTTGCTTTTCATTTGTTTGGTGTATATGATATTCTTCTTTGTATTTCACACCACACACTTATCTCTTTGAGTGTTCTTTCTATTCACTTCATTGTTCCACTCAAATCATGTATATTCTTCCTCTTTCAAATCTGCATATTCAAATGATATTCTTTTTCACCTTTACTCTTCAAAATCTGCTTCTCAGATGATATTCATTTTCATGCACACTCTTATTATTTAAGGATTGATCATTTGGCCTTCAAAAGAATTTTCAGATCTTCAGAACTATTTGTGTGTATACTCTATATGTCCATTATTCACCTGCTTGAGTTTAAATGATATAAATTTTATTCCCCACTCACCCTACTCACTCTTGACAAAAACTTACTTTTATATCTTTACCAAGGAAGGTGATTTCATCAAGAGATGCGTTGTTTTGCAATGGGAGACAACTCTTAGTTTATACGCATCCTTTCAAAACATATCTTTTCATAACATAAGCGCTAATTGTGAAGGATCGGCTGCATATTATATTTTAATTACTGCCTTATATACATTAATCATTACACTTATCATAACCTGATGTAGGTGGTACACACGATGTTCTAGTTTTTACATTTGGAAAAAACTCTCATTAATATGCTGCTCAACATATCAATTGTTTGGATCCTCACATTCATTACAACCACCTATTGGCAACTCAAACTCTTCCTCCTTAACATAACCAACTGAAATCGGCAACTTTTGAAATATACGCGCAGGTTGTAACCATTTCCTTGCTCGTAAATCATCCAGGTTGTCGCAAAACTTATCTAATGGCTGATGAAATGTACGCTTTGTGCTTGGAGATATGGAGGTATTCTCAAGTATATGATTACGTAAACTGTGAAATTAAGTTTCTAATTTGCTTGACTCTTCTTTTAAAGCAAGCACACGGTCGCTAAGATCATCCAAATGCTAGTGAAGAGATTCTATGACGATATCTTATTTCTTTTGCCTCTGCTCCATTTCATATAACATCTGCTCATCACCCATGTTGTGGCTTTGCCTCAATAGTAATTCTATAAAGATTGTTTCATTTTATTCTTTTCTTTTCAGAATTGAAGAGACTCATTGATGTTATTATCACGTCCTTCATTTTCCAGAAAATCATTGTTAATATCTGTCTTATGGTCACTGATGTTGCTTCTTCTTGATGAATCTGATCCAGAATACCTGCTTATTAACACGTTGCTGCTCTCCTTAAACATGCTTCTATTTACTGATGCTTGTGTCACTCCACAATATATAGTGCTTGCTATCCTTTTTCTTTAAATCTTACAATCCTTTTCTCTTATTCCTTTCACATCAAAGATAGTATTTCTCTTACCAAATTCCCTCAATACTAATGACCACTTTAATTTCACTTTTGACATCAATGACGATATATTTGCCAACAATCTATACTAAGTGTCTTTGACATCAATGACAATATTTCCAACAGCATTGTTGGGATTTTGGAGATCTCCAATATTAGTGTGCATAGGGTTATGAATGGTCGGCTTGTGGCTATCTTAACTCTTAATTAAGTCATATTATCATTATTATAATGTTATTTAGTTAATTAGGTCAGCCTAAGGCTTATACAGGGCTATCTAAGTTGGCTTGGGTGATATCCTAAGCATAAATAAGGTATATATAGAAGGTAGTGAGTCCTATTTCATCATCAGATTGTGAATTGTGTTCTCATTGGAGATATTTGGAGATTTTCCCCCTCGAAGTGGTTTGTTATTCTCAAATATTATCAATTATTCTCAGCATATTTGTAATGTCCCATTTTTCGAGGATTAACCTAAATCTATGTACTGAATAGATTTTTGTTCTTCCCTCTTTCCTAACCCCAGCAAAGGATGGTAGAATTACTATGCCAAGGGCGTGTGAACAGTCTCCAAGTGGATTCCCTCAAGGTTTCCTACCCGTCTTGGGACCATCCATCAATTGCCCGAATTACCCACCTTTCCCTCCACAAACTTCCTATCCTCGGTGGGTATTAGCGAAAGGGATTTAGCCGGAATCTATTCTTGGAGTAAGAATCATAATAGCTTATGAGGAGCAATAATGGCTATAAGCATCATTATTGGGACATTGATAAATAATATCCATTTATCTCTAGATGTGGAATTTGTCATTCACTTAAACTATATAGATGAAACTCAATATATATTGACGTATATATCTATGGATTGCAAACGTGTCATTTAATCTCTCTATGCATTGACTTATTGTAGAAACCCTAGTTTGCCCCTTTTTCTGTCTCTGGCTGACTTTCGGTAGTTTTTGAAGGTTTTTGATGTTTTGTGATATTTTTGCAAATTTTGAGTTTTTTGACAATGAATGAAAAGGTACGACTTTTGCAATAAATTGAAATAAATTCAATAAAAATAAAATAACTCTGGAATTGATAGAATATGGATGCTGTAGAAACCCCAGTTTCCTCGTTTCCTTTGTATCTGTCTGTTTTGATGATTTTCTGAAGATTTTAGGGTTTTGACTATCTTTCGAGTTTTCTGACGTTTCTAGGGTTTTAAGCATAAAATGCAATATGGCTATTTTGGCAATAAATGAAGAATAAATTCTATAAAAAGTATTTAACTCCATAAACATCAAACCCTAACACGGATACTAAAGCCAGTTCATATATTATTCTTTTGCAATGATTACAATGAAGTTTTGATAACATGCAAAGTGAAAGACAATAAATATTTAAAAACCTGATTTTTGAAACAGCAATGAATATTCTCCAGATGATAGTACGGCTCCACCAATATCAGCTTCTCCCGATCTTCAAAGCTTGCACACTGTTCCTGAGATGTAAGTGCCTCCAGAATGGAAGACCAAAGGCCAATAAGTAAGGCGTTTTTCCTTAGGTGAAGAATACGCCCTTTCTCTGCTGGTACGGCCAGGTAATAACAGTAGTACGGCCAGAACAATGACAGCAGCAAACAATTAACTTGTACGGCTTCCTTTGTAGCTTTCCAGTTCTCTGAATATTAGGCGCCTGCACTGACAAACTCCTCTGGAAGTCTTCTATGAAGAAATGTGTTTTAAATGCAAAGATTCGACTTAGTTAAGGTACGGCCCTGCTGTACAAAGTACGGCTGCAGCATGCACTAAATGATTTGTACGGCTCCTCTATTTTCTCCAGATCTCATGAAAGGTGCGCCTAAAGGTATGAATGACTTCTGAATGCAAGAATACTCTGAACTCTCTGTAAATATATTTCCTCTGAAGCTCTGTAATTTCTTCTGGATGAAGAAATCTCACAACTAGCAGTAAATCGGGTGATATCTCACACGCTCTGAACTGATTCAATGGAGATGGCTCGTTCTCCAAGAATTTTCGAACACAAACCCTAAGGTCTCCGTTCTCTGGCAAAGACTGGCAAATTTTCAATTCATCAAATGTCATAATACTCAATTCCCAAGGCAAATCCACTCTTATGCTGAAAAGTGCGATTTCCTTAAAGATAGGGTTTTATTAAAATATTGACTTTTAATTCTTTTATTATTTTCAATAGTCTCCGTCAAATATTTTAATATTAATTTAAATGTCCATTTGGCCCCTTCTGATGATGAGCGCACCCCTCAAGACAAATCACTTAAGTTATAATTTAAAATTATAACTTTATATTATAATCATTAATTAATTAATATTTAATCAATGCAATTAAATATTAATATTTCTCCCGTTACTCATCCGATTCTCGGTTCGCCTCAGCCGATGAACTCAAGTGATTCTGATGCCAAAGCCATCTGCTAAAAATAAAGGTCCCACATCGCCGCCAGAACTGCTAAAAATAGCAATTTCGCAACAAACGCCCCAATGAGCCAACGAAAGCCAATCGATCAATCACGCTAATCACGCCGGAAGCCAAGCTCCCAAAACTTTCTAACCACCCTACCTCTCACAGGGTCTCGATAGGGGCCAAACTTACAAACTCGATGTTTCGTCAAAAATGGGGACATGATCCGCCCTCCTAAAATTGCTTGACCCAAGCAATTCTCCTTACAAAGAAGACTCCCATCCTCTAAGGCCCAAAAGAAAAACTCGTGAAATGTCCCACACATCACGATCTGTCTCCTGTAGCATCATCAAAAACTCAACTGCGCATTCAATACCTGGATCCCAAACCCAGCGTGAAAGTCTGTCGTGACAATCCTCCTCAGGCTGCCACTGCGCTCTACTGTCTCCAACTTTACCATGCTGAGAATAGTGAAGTAACTCAATGGGACCCATCCAATACTCGGTGCCAAAGCTGTCGCCACCGGGATCCCAATACAATATGAATCCACATCCATCTGTCGTCCAGAGATAAAAACTCCCAGACGCATCTACTATCCTGAATCTCTCCCTGTCTTCTGCTAAATACTCATGGATGTGATAACTGTCCAAGCCATCATGCCAACTAATACCATAGTCGCCCTGTAACCATGTACCTGTATGAATCTGGGACATAGAAGTAGCAAGTCCTACCGAATACATATCAGCATGATGGATAACCGACTGCTGTCCCTGCAAGTAATACCCCGCAAACTGCTGAGTCAAGTACCTGCATCCGCCAATCCCATCTTGTGAAGATGGTAACTCTGCACACAGAAATGAATTACTCCCCTCGACTGCACTAAGAGAATCACCCTGTGCACAAGAATGGTGTATCGAATACGAACCATGTACAGGTGGATCAAAGGAAAAACTATAAGCACTCCTCACCATGTACACCTCATTGAACTCCTTTGTGAGTCTTGTTTGGAATTGTGATGCACTGGAACAATCCCAAACACTACGATTATCACCCAACCAAGAACTAGCATCAAGAGTACGATCAACCTCCAACTCGAAGAGTGGATTATCATAGACCAAACCACCATCAAATTCAAATAATGGATTGTTCACAAACTGCACAATCACTCCATCCTGATCTAAATCATCCATCTCTGAATCGCTGGAATAATAAATTGAATTGTACTCCTGACTTGGCTCAACCAGCTGCCGATCATAGTCAACTGCATCGGACGAAAAGATTGATTTGCATCCAGGAGAGGGAAACAAATCATCACAAGTACCAATCTCCCAACTGGATGAGACTCTGAATATCTGCTGTGAAGATGGGCAAGTATCGAGGGTTGTCACACAACTCTCTAGTGAATCCACAACCATGTCACAGGAACTAACAATGAAATGCCCTGCATCACCTATCACGGGACTAATCTCAGGAGAACCTGGTGCAATGCGTGGCCCACTGCAACTCTCATCGAGTGCACTCATCCTATCTGTATCAACTGCTCCTGTGAACGTGATGGATGTCACCACATCCTCAACATCTCCCACACTGCTATGAACCATGGGTGTATACTCCTCACCAACCGCTGCTATGGAAGACTGAACTATATCCAAAGGTGGTGAAGATTGTGCTAAACTCAACGCCACGGTAAGCCTCTCAATCTGTAACTGTGACTCTCGAAGAGCCAGCTGGGTGCTATGCAATGAGTCCCTAGTCACCTCCAGCTCATGAGTGAGCTCAACAATCTGTTCTCCCTTTCCCTGCAATGCATCATAACAAATGCAATCCCACTCGAGAAGAAAATCCCTGTCCACAAGCAATTTAAGGTAGTTTTGTTTCATCGTACCAATTGCTTCTCGGAGTGCATGTATCACTGCAAGGGAGAAACCACTCTCACTGTGCTTATCTGTCAAAGGCGGACTCCAACCATAGGTAGTCAACATCTGACGAGCAACGTCAAAATGCTCAAGGGCGGTGGCAATCATATTATCATTCACTTGTAGTTGCCCAACCAAATGATGCGGACTCTGAAGCTTACGACCCCCATACAAGATTTCCGGTTCACCATATGCACTATGATATGACGCTGATCCGTCATCGCTCACCGCATGATAAGCAACATCATGTGTGCTTTCATCCATGCACACCTCAGCATTTAAGGTACTGCTGCTCGGTACCTCAAAGGATGGCTCAACTGATACGGTAGAAGTTGCTGGTCTGACAGTATCTTCACACGCTTCTACTCCAACAGTGACTGTATGCCCATCCAAAGCATGATCCTGGGATTCCATATCAACATATGAATCCTCTAGCTGGTTTTCAAAGGTCTGATCCGGAAAATCAGATTCACCATTACTTAAATTCTCAACACCAACTGCATCACTCGTACCCAACTCTTGAGTCTCTTCATGCGACAACTCAATAGGAGTACTTTGCATGTGTGAAACCTCTGTTGTGTCATGCTCACGCGAAGTTTCGCCAATGCTGTCATAAAAATCAGAAGTGGCTTCAATAGTAGAAACTTCTTGAGTCACCTCCTGCAAAGACGATGTAGGTAAATTATTACCCCAAGCTGTGCTAGTACTGTCTTGACTCAAATCAGCACGCTTATCAAATTCCTGTAATAAATCTCTACCTACTTCATAGGGATTTGAAAATACCATATCATTCTCATGAAGGATTGTATCACCCTTATGCGTAGATTCTCTATCCGTTCCAGACGTAAACAACTCACGAGCTATAGTCAGATATTTCTGTCTTGCCAACTCTGTCTTATGGCAAAGACTCGGGTGCACATCCACGTAACTCACGAAAGGAAGTTTTGTTTTAATCTTCTGAGGTAGAATGCTATACTCCTAGAACATGCCAATCACTTCTCTTTCTGCGTTTTGTGGTGTTCTGTCAATCGTGATCCTTCCGCTGATCTCAGGTGATACTAACTGCCACTCGTCATTCGCTGTCCTAAATGTATCAACGAACAAACCCTCATGCTGTTCACCTGTTATAGCCTCATCGGGCTCCTGTCTCCCGTAAGTAGGCCTAGTAGGCCTATCTGCTGTCCGTGACACTGTCCTAGGAGCTCTCCGTGAACTTGCAACACTCCTGTCGTCGTCACGATGTGGTGACGATCTCCTCGGAGTATCCAGTCTCTAAAGTGCAACTGCCAACTGCTGTAATACACCATTTGACTGCCGTTGACCTGCACAAAGATCTCTGAGTGCATGCAAGACCTCTGCACGGCCCTGACCTCTGTTACTATGAAGAAACTCTGTTCTAACATTATCTGTTCTATCAGTCCTGTAATTTCTGTCAATTCTGTCAACCATGTTTCCCGGTTGCCAGATCGAACCCTGTTGCCTGTCAACCAAAGCTCGCCTTAATGAATAATACCTGATAAAACCCAAACTGTTCCGGCTGCAGAAGACGGCTAAACCCTCAGGATGGCAGGATTTAGCTCTGATACCACTGTAGAAACCCCAGTTTCCTCGTTTCCTTTGTATCTGTCTGTTTTGATGATTTTCTGAAGATTTTAGGGTTTTGACTATCTTTCGAGTTTTCTGACGTTTCTAGGGTTTTAAGCATAAAATGCAATATGGCGATTTTGGCAATAAATGAAGAATAAATTCTATAAAAAGTATTTAACTCCGTAAACATCAAACCCTAACACGGATACTGAAGCCAGTTCATATATTATTCTTTTGCAATGATTACAATGAAGTTTTGATAACATGCAAAGTGAAAGACAATAAATATTTGAAAACCTGATTTTTGAAATAGCAATGAATATTCTCCAGATGATAGTACGGCTCCACCAATATCAGCTTCTCCCGATCTTCAAAGCTTGCACACTGTTCCTGAGATGTAAGTGCCTCCAGAATGGAAGACCAAAGGCCAATAAGTAAGGCGTTTTGCCTTAGGTGAAGAATACGCCCTTTCTCTGCTAGTACGGCCAGGTAATAACAGTAGTACGGCCAGAACAATGACAGCAGCAAACAATTAACTTGTACGGCTTCCTCTATAGCTTTCCAGTTCTCTGAATATTAGGCGCCTGCACTGACAAACTCCTCTGGAAGTCTTCTATGAAGAAATGTGTTTTAAAATGCAAAGATTCACTTAGTTATGCACGGCCCTCGGCCAGACAAAGTACTACCGGGCAAAGATGCACTGGGAAATGATTTGTACGCTCTTTATATTTTTCTCCGTGATCTCATGAAAGTGCGCTAAAGGTATGAATGACTTCTGAATGCAAGAATACTCTGAACTCTCTGTAAATATATATCCTCTGAAGCTCTGTAATTTCTTTTGGATGAAGAAATCTCACAACTGGCAGTAAATCGGGTGATATCTCACACCCTCTGAACTGATTCAATGGAGATGGCTCGTTCTCCAAGAATTTCGAACACAAACCCTAAGGTCTCCGTTCTCAGACAAAACTGATCAATCTTCAACAAGTCAAAATATGCATAATGCTCAATTCCCAAGGCAAATCCACTCTTATGCTGAAAAGTGCGATTTCCTTAAAGATAGGGTTTTATTAAAATATTGACTTTTAATTCTTTTATTATTTTCAATAGTCTCCGTCAAATATTTTAATATTAATTTAAATGTCCATTTGGCCCCTTCTGATGATGGGCGCACCCCTCAGTGAGAAATCACTTAAGTTATAATTTAAAATTATAACTTTATATTATAATCATTAATTAATTAATATTTAATCAATGCAATTAAATATTAATATTTCTCCCGTTACTCATCTGATTCCTGTTTCGTCTGAAGCTGACGAACTCTGAAGTGATTCTGGATGCCGCCAGCTTACACCGCTAAAATAAAGGTGGGTCCACATCGCCGCCAGAACTGCTAAAATAGCAATTTGCAACAAACGTCCAATGAGCCCAAACGAAAGCCAATTGATCATCGCCAATCGCCATCGCCGAGCCAAGCTCCCAAACGAACTCTAACCAACTTACCAATGCAGGGTCTCCCTACAGCCAAACTTATCTAACTCGGCGTTCGCTAAAAATGGGGACATGATGGATGCCAGTATCTTTATTTGATCTTCACTATAGATTACAAGAATACCCAGATACATGCAATGAATAAAACAATGAATTTTCAATATGTAAAGAACCTGGTAAAAACAACAATCTGATCTGATAACTGAGTTGTACGGCTGCAAATAAGAAGTTCTCCCTCCGGATAACGATGGCAGATGACTCCAGATACAGGGGCGCCACTCTGGAGAAGTTATCAAGCCAAGAAGAGAGGCGTTTCTCTTTCCAAGCAAAAGGACGGCTCAAACACAGCTGGTACGGCCTGGTACAGTACGGCCTGATGTCAGAAAACAGCATTCAATAAAAGTACGGCCTCCTTGCTATTTAATGTTTGGATCTCTGGAAATGATGCGCCAAAAGGAATAGATGCTTTCTGGATGGCAAACACTGAAAGGAACTGAAGATATAAATTTCTCTGAAGCTCTGTAGTTTCCTCTGGATGAGAAAACCTCTGTTGGCAATAAATCAAGTGGTATTCCACACCCTCTTAATTGCTTTCCGATGGAGATGGCTCGTTCCCCAAGGAATTCGAACGCGAAACCCTAAAGTCTCAGGCTCAGATCAAAGTTGATCGGGCCCACCAATAATCACATAATGGCTCAAAACCCAGCGGCAACCCCACTTATGCCGGAAGGTGCGCGATTCCTAAGAATAGGGTTTTACAAAATATTCACATTTTAATATTTTAATATCTCAATAGTTCTAATATTTTAATATAAATCAAATGTCAACCGCCCCTTTAATGATGGCGCACTTCACAAGTAAATCAATAATGGTTATAATTTAAAATTATAACTTTATATTATAATCATTAATTAATTAATATTTAATCAATACAATTAAATATTAATATCTTCTCAAGTACTTCATTCGACATCGAACTGGGTTCGATGCCGTATCAACTCAAGTGATTCCGATGCCGCCAAAGCCATACTCATAAAATAGCAAGGGTCCCACATCGCCAGAACCGCTAAAATAGCAATTCTCAAGAAAAAGCCTCCGACGAGCCCAAACGAAAAGCCTCGGCCGATCAAACTCGCCAATCAAGCCGAGCTAAGTTCAAGTGACCCCATCAGCCTATCACCACGAGGGTCAGGTGATGTGCCAATCCCCAGATCAGAGAGATGTCATTGAGAAGGGACATGACACTTATCATATTATATTTAATTGAATTCACAATTATCATAGATTAGAGTGTTTATAAACATTCCCTGATATTTAATCTGACAAGATATGGGATTAGTCATTATACTGTAACCTGCTGCCTATAGTAACTTGAATTGATTACATAATCCTCAATGTTATCCAATCGGTTGAGGATACTTACCTGTGATCGACGCACTAGACTGGGCTTTCTCTAGACATATTCCTGAATCCCGATCTGTCTCTTTCTTTTCACACTCATATACTTGAAATATATTTAGATATGTATATATATAATCTTATAACTCTATATTTATTATTTACTTAAACAATCAATGATTAAATAAATTTAATAACACTTACCTTATCTGTTGTACCTTTAATTTACCTTGGTTCCTTTTGTGTAGATCCTTTATTTATTTATGCTTGTTGTTCTATTGGTAGCTGCAGAACTGATCGATTGTTTTAGACTGCTTGATGTTCAAACTTCATGTTGATTGACCCCTTCAAATCCCAATCTAATTATCTCTTTCCCTTGTTGCTGAATGTTCAATAGATATATCCCTCATCGATGCTTTTATTATTATCTCTCCTTGTACTCCATACATTATTATATATATATATATGAGGAGATGCAACATTTCAAGGAAGATATTTCTCTTAATGATCGCTGCTTATATCCCTATTTCATTGATTCATCTTCCCATTTATCAACCTTCTATTTATTTCTATGCCTTCAATTTCTGTTCATATATCTCTATCAAATCTCCTAATCTTCCTTCTTCTTGTATCTGCCTTAAACTCAAAATATATTCCTTGTTTACAATCTGTTTTCCCAAATCATATTCTATAACCTCATTCCAATCTGCTTTTCTGATTGTAGATTTATTTCTGAGTGACTCGATCTAATCCCATACTCCCCAAAATGTTTCTCACTTCCCATTATCTTTAATAACTCTACCTGGGAATGAAGTGATGCATTTCTTGAAGAGAGATGCTTATTTCCAAGAGACGCCCCTCTTAGTAATTGCTTTTGACTAATTGTTACCTGTAATTGAAGTTGTGTTTGTTTTAATCTTTTCACCTAAATGCCATCGCTGTTCCTAGATCACGATTTTTGTTTCCATCGAACATAATCTTGAATTCCGTAGATGCACGGCTTTCATTTATCTCTCATGAGATGGCGATAGTCTTCCAATGACCCGACTCCTCTTTTAGTGAGGCGGCAGATCAGAGAAGTCAACATTTGTCACTGCAGTATGAAAGGTGGTGAGGAGGCTTGACCATTCAATTCTCGTCAGCGGACATAATACACGGCTCCCGTTTCAGAGTTGAGATAGTGTCGAAACCCCCGATCAATGTTTTTTTTTATTAATGTTCTCCTATCGCTTATTATTTTATATTCGTCTTCTTTAAATATTATTATCATTTATTATTTCTTTATCACTTATGATAATTAATTTAGTGGCATTTATTTTATATTGATTTGTAATAATTCACTTGATAAGTTTGGTGGTATTATTACAATGTTATCTGAGATAATTGTATAATATTAAAAATTGAAACGGTTTACCATTTATATTCTAATATTTATAATGGTAATTACAATATTGTTTTATGTTTATATTTTGTATTAATTTTATATACTTTAATATCCACAATATCATAATAATGTTTATGACGTTATTATTAATATTCATAATTATAATATTGTCTTGGACAATTATAATTATGTAATATCAAATGGATAACTATTTTAATTATGCTTATTTACTATCTAAAATGTCACGATTTTGGAGACATGACACTATTTCATATAATATCTTCCATCGTGCAAGTTATTTCATTACAAGTGGTATCAGAGCATGATCTTGGCACCATGGAGGCAAAGCATTTTCTTAATATTAAAGGTCGTTTTGGGAAGCACATATCTCTTAGATCTTGGCAAAAAAAAATTATGATTTTTGAAGGATTTTGAAGAACATATTCAAGCAGCTACAATCCAGATTTTAGAGGGATTGTAGCAGAATTGAGCGATTTATTGCAAAATTAAGGTTTCCAACAAATTCGCTCTCAAAGCTGCAAATCTGCTAATTTTTTGGAGATTTTTCTAGGTAAGTGGTATCCTAGCCCTAATAAGTTACAGTAAAAATTTCAGAGCATTCAGATTTCATTTGTGTGATTTATTTCAAAATTATTGGTTTCCATCATGATGGTGCCTCAAACAAAAGGCAAAAAGAAAGTTGTCACACCAAGAAAGTCTCCTAATAAGGATGAGGTGATAATAGAGGATATTACTCCCAATGAGGAAATCCGCAAGGTCAAGGAAGACATTTCATCAATGAAGATGGAGATGAGTTGCCTAAGAGGAGGTATATTGGACATACGAAGCATGTTAAATTCTTATCTAAATGAACCAAGAAAGGATGTCTCCAACAACCAAGATGAATCATCCAGGTCAGCTACTCTTGATCCAAATGTTAGTACTCATATGGGATCTAGGAACTTGATACCAAAGTTGGATATGCGCAAGTATGACGGCAAGGATACACTAACATGGTTAAACCAGATGTAGAATTTTTTTAATGTACATCAAGTCCCAAGAGGACAAAAGGTCACACAGGCTTCCCTATATCTAGAACCAGATCAATTCATTTGGTATCGACGGCTTTGAACTCATCAACAGAAAAAGGATCTCACTATCTCATGGTCAGCTTTTATAGAGGAGCTCCAATCACAGTATAGCAATAGTGTGACAAACAACTTCAACCAAGCTAAACTTCAACAAACAGGATCAGTCAAGGATTATATTCAACAATTCCAAAATTTATCCTTAAGAGTGCATACAATTATAGAGGACAACTTGAAAGATTTATTTTTGGGTGGTCTCAAGGATCAGATTCAACATGAGGTATGCATGTTTAGTCCTAACTTTATATTTGATTCTTTGATCTTAGCACATAGGGTAGAGGAGAAGTATTTGATTCCTAGAAAGTGTTGGCGTAACAATTAGCACCTCTAGAGTGTGAGTTGGTACGGACAACTATGTACAGTGCGTAATGACTGCTCTTCAAATTAGGAGGGGAAGCTCCCTCTTTTGTTGATATGCGTTAAAAAGTAAAGTATTATAAATCCTATCTTTTTGACTCAGCTAGAAGAGGCACAAGGTTCAGGAAACCAAGAATGTTGCAGCTAAGGGTTTTCTCTGGTTTTGCAGATCTTGACTACAACCAAACTTAATGCTTTTAATCTATCCTATTTCATTGGCCGCTTTCTTGAACTTTACTGACATCATGGAAATGTGACTTGGCAAAGTCTTATGTTTTTCTTTCATCCACTTCTATGCAATCTTTTTGCTGTATTTTTCTTTATGCATGTCCCATATCCTTTCACATTCGCCCTTAGAAATAGTCACACTTTCAGGCCGAGGGGGAATGGAGAAACATTTCTCAATCATGTCAGGTTTCAAATTGCAGATCAATCTGCCATCTACTAACTAGATCTCTCGTGTCACCGGATTGTAATGCTTGATGCAAGCGATTACAAACTCAAGACTTTGAACTGAAATAGGAATGGATGCTATTGCGAGGAGTCCAGAGTGTCCTAGGTTTCTGATTGTAGTGTTGCCTACGCTCTCCAAAGCATCTAAGTCAAACACCGGCATGATGTGATACAAGTCCTTCCCAGCTGTTTTGATGAAGTTGTGGTAGAGAGCTGATTTGGTCTTGAAATCATTGCGAGTGTACTCTATTTTGAAAACCTTGAAGAATGACTGTAAACTTGCCTAGGTTTAGACAAGTTTTGAGCAACTTTTTATTTCTAGAATGCTGGTTTTTCTTCTTCAAATGGACGAATTTTTTGGAAATTTTTCTAAGATATGGGTTTTGCTCAGAATTCCGTTGCAAGACAACCCAGATCGCCCTCTTTTGAAAATTTTGAATTTAGACTGAAAAAGCAACAAACCCTAATTTCTTCAAATTTTCAACGAAAAAAAGCTAGCCCCTGGGTTTTGTTCAAAATACAATTTGGAATGAACCCAGTTGATCAAATTTGAAAAACACTGAGGGCTGATGGAAAAAGCAGCAAACCCTAGAATCTGAAATTTTCTTGAAAAAAGCTGAGATCTAGGTTTTCTTCAGAAGACTGTTTTCAGAGGACCCAAATGATCAAAATTTGCAAACTCTGAAGATTTCTCTGGCATGCAAGGAAAAAGCAATTGCTACAACTTGATAAATTTCCTCAAAAAAATTTCAGAAAGATGAGATCAAAAGACCCAGATGGCTGAAAATTGAAGTCTTTGACCTTCTCCTTCAAAAATTTAATGTTCTAAATGAAAAAAGCATGAAAAAACAAGGCCTTATATTGCTGGTCTGAAAATTATTCTTGAAAATCAGCAACCTTAAGCTCTTGAATCTTGAAATAAAACTTCAAAGTTGCTACTCCACTTTTCTCCTTTGGACGCCACCTACAATAATGATGAAAATTGAATGGAAGAGGTGTCTTAAATAGATTTTGGGCTTGAAATAACTCTTCTTTCTTTTGCTTTAATCCTCCAAATCCTAAAATCAGCTTGTTCATTGAACTTGAACA
>VDFB02209054.1:0-19337 GCA_007258455.2 Sequoia sempervirens | reverse complement strand
CACATACCTTCATTTACTCCGAAGATTATGTCATCAACATATACTACTACAATTACTATTTCTTCTCCTTCAACTTTGAAATACAAATTGTTATCCACGGTACCTTTCTTGAATCCTTACTATAACAAGTATTTATCTAACCTTGCATACCAAGTTCTAGGAGCTTTCTTTAATCCATACAATGTTTTCTTCAATCTATAGACCATGTTTGTATCTTTTGACAATTGAAAGCCTTCTAGTTGTTCAATTTATACCTCTTCTTCCAATTCACCATTCAAGAAGGCAAACTTCACATCCATCTGATAAAATTTGAAATATTTATGTGTTGCAAAAGCTAAAAACATCTTGATAGCTTCCATTCTTATAGCTGGAGAAAAAGTTTCCTCAAAATCTATACCTTCAACCTTTGAACTTATGTTACACCCCATCTTATTGTTACCAAGTTACTTTTACTTTCATTAGTAGAAATTATAATATAAATGTTAATCATGACTTTAATATGTTTGATAGATGAATGAAATATTGAAATAGGTATTAAGATGTTATTGCTTTTAAAAGAGTAATTATGTTTATATTGATGAAATACAAAGAAAGGATATGTATTACAATGTGAATATTCTAATGCTTTGTTGATGCAAATGTTCTATGATGCACTGGTGGATTTCATGTGAAGAACTAACTACTATTATTATGTGTTAAGTTGAATGCAAGAATAGGTTCAAACCTCCATAAGAGAGGGGAAGTATCACTCAAGAGAGGGGCTTAGTCTGGTAACCCTCAATGAGACCTAACTGAGCTTTCACACACTCACTTCTAGTATGGTTAAGTTGAGTTTGTAGCTTGGGAATCAGGTAAGTAATCTTTGGTCATAGTTTGGGGATGAATTGAATGGCTTTGGATTAGTCTTTGGTTTCTTGATTTTTCTTGATTTGGGTTATATGATTGAGTCTCTTTAATATGTTTGAGTTCTCCTTCATGTATTTACTTAACAATGATTATGTATATATAAAATAAATATATACATATGTGTGTGTGGAAACAACAATCCATGCATGGGTACATTGTATGCATATGGATATTGAATGGGTCAATATCACACACACACATATGTATGCAATTGATATATATTTATCGATTGATCGGTATGGATAATAGGATATGATATATGTATAGTTGTAATTGTTAATGCGTATATATAGACGATTGATACATAATGATTAATAATCATATAATAAAATATATTTTAACGTATATATATTATAATATATATATAATATAGAAGTTATATTATATATATAGTTGCTTTATATTTTAAATATTTTCAAACAAATATAGCGCGGGCTATATTAAGCCCTTTGCTACTTTTTAAATAAAACATGCAAATCACTTATAAGTGATAATGATATTCAACATTGTCAGTCGACTCAATAGCAGGTAATGTGTTAAAGCAAACCATATTAGGATGAAAGAGGCCACACATGTATAGTGAATTGAGAGGATTAAATGCATGGTGAACTAATTAGAAGGTAGCACATTATGTTGTAGCGCATGAGAGTCAATTGAAACCAAACATATGTGATGACAATTCACAAAATCCCATGGCCTCTTGAGAAGGCATCATATGATGCTCAAAAGGGTAGTTCTATCTACCACGTTAGATGCTTTAAATTTAGCATAATAAGCATAGTGCATATAATGCATAGGCTACGCATAAACTATAAGCCAACTTAATACATGAGAATTATGTGCAAGACAAAGTCAAATGTTGTGGAGGCAATATTAATCTGAAATGTATAAAGGAACTTTGACTTAGTCTTTGAACTATTTAGAAAACAACGACCAAAGGAATAGGGCGCATAGGATACAATGTGGCACCAACTTGTGAGTAGGATGAACCGATTAGAAGTTTGTTTTGTAATATGAATCTCAGATTATGAAGCAATATGAAATATGTGAATTGGTCAAATGTAAGCTGGCCAAAGTAAGTTGACCTGTAGGAGATAATTACCTTGTATTTCTAATTATCATTCTTGTTGTCCATTTAAATGGGTGGCTCATCCACTATGGCTGTGTAGGTGTTTACCGTGCAACGAATTTAGCTACTACCTTTTCTTATTCTTGTTGAGTTGAACCTTTTGAGTTGAGAAGTGTCATTCTTGATACCTTGTTTCTAGCCTTCAACTGCTCATCTTTGTGTATAAATAGCGTTCTTGCTACCTCATTTGGGGACACATAATTGCTTTCTTATTTTTGAGTTTTTTGTGAGTTGCTTTGTTTCATTCATGAATTTAGAGTGTTGTGAGAATATTGAGAGAGAGAGAGAGAGAGAGTTTAGAGAGGTTACTTTGTGAGAATTGGTCAAGTGAAAATGGAGTTAGTAAGAGGCTAAGTTGAGAAGAAGTTGCAAGTTGATTTTGGTGAAGGTTGTGCTAGGAACCTAGATTTATCAAAATTGGAGCAATGCATTAGCAGGCATGCTAATTTCTACTCTTTTATTCTCCATTATATGTATTTTATGTTTTGAAAAGATTATGTGAAATTGTTTACCTTGATTGGGAAATAAGTTTAAGTTGCTTTTGTAGATGCATAAAAATGTCCTCATAATCATTTTTATCCATTGCATATTTCATTTTGATCATTTGCATAATCATATCTCCATATTCACAAAACCATTAAAATATTGTGTATTTCACTAAATGCATTGGCATAATCATTAAAATACCCCTTTCATTAAACCATTTTCACCCATTTCATAAACACATTTGTATAAGCATTTATAAGCATTTATTCATAACCATTATTCATTTGCATAATCATTTATCAATCATTAATCAATTATTTATCCATTTGCATTAATCATTAAAATATCATTTGCATTCATACACGAACCTTTATTTATTCACATATTTTATTAAATAATTTAAATTCATAAAATCATTTAATCCATTTTCATTAAATTATTCATCCATTAATTCAAAATGCACTTTATTCTAAGCTTCTAAACATATATTATGTCATAAATCATCCCACTCATTTATCTCTCATTTCAATCAATTTCAATATGCATTTCTCCATCTCACTTTTTTATCCCACATTTCTCCCATAATTTGGATTCACCCCATGAATTCATCTATAAAAGCCTCTTCTTCTCACCAAAAAGCATATACAACTCCAATCTCATTTCAAGATCAAAATCCATTCTACATAGCCTCTTGTGCTTTTGTTGCAAAAATTTGAGAGCAAAGATAAGATCTTGTAGATATGATAACAATGGAGTTTGATTTCTTTTGAATGCTCATGTTTTTTTTAGTTTTCATAGTTTAGTTTGATATTACATGTGTTTTCATTTAAGAAATGCTCCATTGATGTTATGTTGGAATTTTCATTTGGGGTTTATAGTTTAAATAATTTAACTTTTCAAATTTCAGTATGATACAAATGGTGAACCTGACGTGAGTGTTTCATATATTCATTAGTTTTCATTCGTAGAATTGAGGTTACAACGAGGCCTTATGTCAAATAGTTTTTTGTGCATGTTTCTCCATCTAGCATTTCTATCTTCCAATAAATCCATTTTGTGACATGCCTTGCATGCACATAGTTTTTGTTCATTAAATATGGTTGTTAATGCGATTTTGCTGAAACTATCATAATTCGCGAACCTTAGAGCATGTGGTTGGTAATAGACTTAGTTGCTTAAAATTGCTCTCTTTTTGGAATAGAAGCTAAATTCTCCATCCAGCCAATGAATCGTCATAACTTGCCACGTATGCTTTATGAAGATAAAGAAAAATTTGAATTTTTATATTTCAATGCTTCTTCCGTTACAAATCACAAGTCAATTCCATCTGGATCTCATATATGAACTAAACATATGCAACCATCTTTCTAACAAATCCATTTCATGACAAGATCAATGTCATGAAAGCATGCCCCAAATGGTACATAGTGCAATGGTTTCCAACGCTTTTTAGACTATTAGTTCTTGTAGATGGTCTGCATCAACCTACTGGTACAAAGGGCCCTCAAGTTTGAATAGAAGCAAATCATAACTTGCCACGTATGCTTTATGAAGATAAAGAAAGATTTGAATTTTATATTTCAATGCTTCTTCCGTTACAAATCACAAGTCAATTCCATCTGGATCTCATATATGAACTAAACATATGCAACCATCTTTCTAACAAATCCATTTCATGACAAGATCAATGTCATGAAAGCATGCCCCAAATGGTACATAGTGCAATGGTTTCCAACGCTTTTTAGACTATTAGTTCTTGTAGATGGTCTGCATCAACCTACTGGTACAAAGGGCCCTCAAGTTTGGCATGTCCTAACTTACACCTCCAACACCATCTCAGGCGAATCCACAAATACACAAGTGTTGATAGCTTGACTCCCTTAATGTAATCAAACTCTCTTAGGCCACATACAAGTCCCTTCACACCTTCTTGAGTCAATTCTTTGATATCGATACCCATGTTTTTGACAAATCCTAAGTTAATTCTATGCATATGCCCCCACCGACACCTAACCCCAACAACGCCCTTGTCAACAATCGCCCCCATGTTAAGGAATATTTTGGAGGAAAAACGTGTTTAACTGTATCTTGACCAGAAGAAGGTGCTTTAGTTGAGTATGCATTGCACCATAACAGGGCTACGTTGCATGTTCTCCAAGCCATTTAAAACCCATCGTGTTTTTTGTTTTTGATATAACTGGCTTTACAATGCAATTATTACTTTCAGTTTGAACAAGTTGATGATCATTACCTTTGGTTAACATGGTGTTTCATAGCCATTGCAACTAAAATATAAAAATCTAAACCCCACATCCTCTATGACCATCCTCCCGACCTGCACCAAATTGGGATCTCTCAATCACACTATTTTTTGACCCAAATTGTGAGCATATCTGTTGTCAGAGTTGCACCATGAAGGGTGTTCCTGCTTTTAGATAAGCTGATTTTTTTGTTGATTGATTAGTTTGATTTGTTAGTTTTTAATCTTGTCGGTTTAATTTTAGTGATTAATTTTAGTAATTAGTTTAAACTAATTTTAGTAATTACTTTGGTTAATTTAGATTAATTGTTAGTTTAATTATGATTAAGTGTAAGTGTAGATTAAATTTAGATTAATTTTTAGATTATATTAAATTTAGATTTTTTTTAGATTTTAGATTTTCTAATTTGGATAGAGTTAGATTTCTTAATTTCATTTAGAATTAAATTTAGAGTTAGATGTAACTTTTAATTTTTAAGTTAGATTTAGCTTTTAACTTTTAATTTAACTTTTTAGATTTTCATTTAGATTTTAACTTTTAATTTAGCTTTTAATTTTTAATTTGTCTTTTGTGCAGGTTCGCATGTGAGAGACTAGAAAGGTGAAAACATAAGCACACATTTGTCGAAGACTAAAAATCATAAAACTACTAATGACATTTGGTGCAAGACGTTTTTTGAAGATTTGATTTTTAAAATCGTGTCTTTTAGTATAGGAAACATTTCAATTGGTGCTTAAAAAGAACAACTGGCTTTCTTCACATAGATTTAACTAGGGGATTAATAAACCACTGTTTTTCGTGCTTGTAAGATGGTAGGTGTATGTTCTCACCTTATGCAAACTTCGTGATTAGAAGCCATACCCATCTATTTTTGTGTTTACCCCTTAGAGGGCCTGCCTCAAAAGAGGGAATGACCCAAGTGGTGACAAGCTAAAGCCAATCTCTTCCAAGCCACTATAAATAAATGTTCTTCTTGATGAAAGTTAGTTAGCAATAGGTGTGGATGTGTTACCAACTAGCATACATATATTAAATATTAATGTATATAAAATACGCCGAGAGTTATCCTTCTCGAGGGGCCTATTTTCATCATTATGTAGAAAAACATAATGAAAGACATAATATATATCACCTTTATATTAGAAAAAATTAAGCCACAAAATTTAAAATATTTATATTTAACACAGAGCTTTTTGTTTTATTGAGTTATAATTTTGATCTACACACCCTTTGTTTATCAAGAAAGGAGTTCCAATTCCTTAAGGCAAATAGATCCTCTTTCCCATGCTTTCATTCAATCAAATAATTATCACATTCTCCACCAATTAAAATAAGTATATTGTGGAGTTTGTGGAACCGGAAAAATAATTTTTGCAGTCAGGGAAGGTCAAATTTTGTCCCCTAGTTTGCATACATATGAGGGACATTTTACCATATATAGATATTATAGAAGCATGGGCTGCAAGTAGCAGTAAATGGTACCTTCGATTACATCCTTCTTTGGCCCACAAGACCTCTTTTGATGTCACCATATTCTATGATTTGTTTAACTGCATAAATTATCAACCAAAAGGCATAATGAGATCAAAGGAAAACTTTGAATAATAACCCAAACAATAGACATAAAATTTGAGAATCTTACATTGCTTATTAGAAATGACCAATAACCAATAGAAATTTCTGAGCAAAGAACCATAATTGTTTTTAAGTTGAAGTTGCTAATTTCTTGGCTGATCCCAACTAATTTGAAATAATCTTTGCTGATTTATTTTGAGATTCCTCTCCTCATTTGTAGTGTTAAGAAATTATCAGTAATTATTTTTAAGTTGAAGTTGTTGATTTCTTTTTCATTAGATTAATTGAAGGGTGGCTAGAAACATCCTTGGGGTATTTTCAGCTGTTGACTTATTATCCTAGTATGTAATGATCATCTAAAATATTGTGTATTAGTTCTTTGTTTACATCTTGTTGTAGAACGGACATTACAAATTAAGAGACCTATCAGATTTGAAATACTCAGAACTGACTTAAGATCATTGCATGCCATATTGGTGTCATTTGTGACAAGGCCATATTTGATGGAATTGAAACTATTGTACAAGTAGATTTACTATAGGACCATTATTTCATTTGACAAGTTGCACATATAATCAATCATTGATCCTATTTGCTAAAAACACATGTATATTTCTTAGGTTCAAATAATTGCTAGATAACAAGAGAATCTAAAAGAATAACACATAATCACCAGATCAAAGGGTATGTATGTTCAATTTTTGTTATATTTCAAAATTTACACAATGGAAACAAAGGATTAGCATTGAGCCTCACTACATTCACACTACCCCCCTTTCAAATTGCCCGTTGTGAAGAAGATACTACCTTCGACAACTCCTTTCGTAAAAAAATTTGGATCAAAGTATCGTGCCTACAATTTTAATGAAAATAAATTAGCTCCAAATTGTTGATACACGAGTGGAAGTGGAGACGATCTTGAATTTCCACGGATAGAAACTCATTATATGTTAAATTTGTTTTCCATCTGAAAAACTATTGGTAAGTATTTATTGTTCTCCACAGTTTAAATTAAAGATTTATTAAGTGGTACTAACAAAATACAAATTTCTAATAGTAGTTGATACAATTTATAAAGATATTTAAACCAAAACTCAAACCCTACGAAAGGTACATGTTTGAATGCAAAAATATTGAGACAATTATCAGAAATTACAGGAAACCCAAGCCTGCGAGCACTATTGAAAAAGATCTAGAACGACTTATGGAAAAAATGCTGAAAAGAAACCATTAGACCGCCCCAAGAAGACCACCCCCACAACACACAGGAGTGAGAGGAGCAAGGTCGACTTCACATGTAATACCACACCTTGGTAGAGTAATGTGCAAAATTGGTTATATAAAAGCGATTCTTCATTGTCATGCACATCAATTGTAACCGTTAAAAAGATGGAAAAAGCATAATCTCAAACAAAACTGATAGCTTTCATAAAAGAAATTGTTTTTTAAATTCATTTTAGGAAGTTAACAATAATGACTGCATTTTTTTTTCAAAAGATAAGAAGATAAGATTTAAAAGGGGATATGGATTTTCTGATCCCTATAGTGTTGTATTCTATAGTGCATGTCATTTGAACGCCAATTTCTAGCTGAAGAGTTTTTTCCTTACACATTGTTTTTTGGTGGATACCATTGTAATACGCTTCTCACTGTAACAAGTGACACCCTTAATAGCCTCATGAGCTATGTCAAAATCCTTTCCTAGGAAGGGACTGGGAGTCCTCTTAACTCGTCATAGTCTTGAGCTAATCTTTCCGTGTGTATGGCCACCTTGAACGAATGCCCTTACTAGAAATCAATTTGTTTTAGAAGCCAAAATCCATCTATTTGTTGGCGCAGGAGGTTGAACCTCTAAAGCCATCCTACACTTTCCTGGTTCAAAGTAGAGATAGAAAATTCCTCTTTGGGGAATTTAGAGTTTGGTGCACCCAAGAAGTGAGTATCGTGGAGGGGAGCCAATGCCACCAAACTCCTAAGCTATCTGCTTTGAATAGGTGCGGCTGGAGAAATCCAAGTGGGAACCCATCAAATATTATCCTAGCTAGCCATAGGTTGTACTTGTCTTTGAGTCAAGTCAAAACATTCAGATATTGTGCTTCCGTGTTTGAACTATAATCTTTGTCAGAAACATTTTCAATCACACTCAAACATTGTCACCTATCATAACCTTTGGGTTTCATGATTCATCCATCATAATAATCATCCCTAAACCATCCATAACCTTCCAAAATTTCACTAATCATCCTACAACATCCTCAAAACATCTGAAAACTTTTCTCAGATCCTTTCTAAACTTTCCAAGATCATTTATAATCCCCTTTCAAAAATTCTCAAAGCCAAACATGTCTTCATCCCTATCTTCCACACCATTTTCTAGTAAATCTTCATCTAAACCTAAACCAATAATCACACTTAAGGGATTTCCTAATGACATTCCTATAATAAAACTAAAAATTGTGCTTAAGGAGTTCCTAATGGCATTCCTCCAAAAAAACCAAAAGTTGTGCTTAAGGGAGTTCCTAATGACATTCCTCCAATAAAACCAAAAGTTGTGCTTAAAGGAGTCTGTAATGACATTCCTCCAATAAAACCAAAAGTTGTGCTTAAGGGAGCCCCTTATCACATTCCCCCACCTAAACCAATAATCACACTTAAGGGAGTCCAAGCACCATCCTCTCCATCATTCATGTCTTCCTCTTATCCTTCACACGCATACACTTATTCTCCAACCTCTACTCTTAATCCTCCATATAAACTTTCATTTCCACATAATCCTAATCCCTCATATAAGTCTGATACTTCAATCCATAATACAACTCCCCCATCTAATACATCATCCCCATCCTCCAAGACCCTTGATGAAATTTTTGAAGAATTATGTGCAAAAGAAATTTAAGTCCCCAAACACAAATAATGTTGTGCAATCCTACCATGTCATGCATCTATCTTAACCCCCCATAAGTCAAAATAAACCTCATGAGACTTTCACCCAAGTTAACAAATCTATCAAACCATCATATCCCATCATACCATCTACATCCAATGATTCATTTCCTACTTTAAAATTGGCTTTGAAATCACATTTTTTTAATGTGAAAGGTTTCTATAGAAAGGGTTTCGATAGAAACTATTTCTAATGAAACTGTTTATGTGGCATCTAGTTGGCAGCCAACTCAGGTTTTTTAAGAATTTTATGAAACTTTCAGCTGTAGCTAAGTATTTCTTTAGTCAGAATGATTTTTCTAAAAAAACAAAAATACCCTTTTGTAGAGCTCAGAGTGGAGAATCCAAATATATATTTTTTTTTAATATTTTGATTAGTTTTAATATATTTTATTTTTAAAATAATGCAAGTGCAGGTTTTTTAAAATGAAAAAAGAGGTTGATTGCAAATAAAAAAAAGATAGTAAAACTTATTAAAAAAATTTAAATATTATATGGGGCACAAGAGGAGAGAGTCTTCTTCAAAAGGGTATAATTTTTTTTTCGAAAATGATTAAAAAAATGGAAAATAGTTGTCAGCACATGAAAATTGTCAAATTCTAACATGTTTGACTTTAAAACGTTATTATGAGAAAAATATACATCAAAATTAGATTTTTATGCACAAGATATTGAAGTTACCTAGATTTGGAGAAAAAAAAATTAGGGAGAAATGAAGTTTTTTTCAATTTGTTTCTTGATAGCCCGTGAAGTCACTCTTTTATGAAATTTTCAACATTCCAAAATTTGTCCTTAAATTTATAAAAACATAATGAAAACATTTTTTTTTAAATATTAAAAATTACAGAAATAAACTTCATCAAAAGTTCTACATTTCATTAGTTTACACCATTTTGAAATTCAAAACATAAAGACCACTTTTATGTGGTTGAAGTTTAGATTTTTTTTGTTGTTGGCCGATTCCTTTATAAAGTGTGACATAGGTTTGTGCTTTTACCTATCTATGACCCCTATTCAAGCTATTCATGAGCCCCTTACCTATCAAATGGGTTCCCTTACTTTTATCCAAGGTGGTTTACTCCAAGATCTTGTTATTCTTTCCATATCACATCCACCTCACGATGGACTTGCATCTTGTTTCATAAATAATACATATCCCATTGGTAAATGAATGTTTCAAAGTATGAACTACAAAGGAAAAGGATTAGGAATTCATGAACAAGGTATCCTTGAACCCCTTTATATCCAAGAAAATCCATATTATCATGGCCTTGGTTATACACGTCACGCTCAAGATATTAGTACCCATTGTAATTCCAGATTCCATGAAAATAAACCTATGTATCATAGCCCATCAAACCTTCCATCTATCCTAAGTCCTTATCCTAGTCCATCAAACCTTCCATCTATACTAGGTTCTTATCCTAATCCATCAAACCTTCCATCTATCCTTGGTCCTTTCATCCAAACCCTAGTCCATCAACCCTTCCATCCATATTGGGGCCCTACATCCCTCCATCTCCTATTCATCAAGAACAACAAAGGCACACATCCTTGATTCCCTCTCAAAATTCTACATACATTAACCCATCCATAATACCTCCATATCATTCATCTCCATCCACCTATCCCATTGCTCTTGGAAGCAATTTTGGGTGCCAAATGTCAAAAGCTTCCATATCAAAATCCACATATATCAAAGTATCAACATGTCTCCTCAAAGAGACATGCAAAAATAAAATAAAATATGATCCCAAGTCAAAAGAAAAAAATACAAAGGCCACAAAGGACCATAAATCAAAAAGAAAAATTTCAAAGGACACAAAGGTCCATAAAACAAAAAGAAATATCTCAAAGGCTACAAAGGCCCACAAAGAAAAAATCAAAGTAAAAATCTATATGGATTCCTAAAATTCTCATAAAAGAAATAAAATATAAATTGGCATCCAAATTTGCTAATCCAAAAGCTTCCTCCAATTGTCCATCTAAAAACTTGTCACCTTCAAACTCTATTTTTCCTTCATCACTCCACCACCCTTCAAGGTGTGTGTCGATGTTGATCTTTCCATCCTTTCTGTATAACCATCAACAAGCATTCCAACCTCCTAACAATTATCCGACATTTATCCCCCATTATCCTCCTTTAATCCAAACCTTTGCATAAGTCCTTAACTTCTTCCATCATACCATTAATCTACCAACGTTTATGAGTCTAATTTCCATTTCCATGGTTTATTAGAGCACATATTCGAGGGATATTAGTTGTGGAACTTGATGCTTGAGTCCTTCCTCCATCTCCCTATCATGCACACAATATATTCCCTATTCATTTATCCCTATCCCTATCCTATCTTCCATATTCCTCTTGCACTTTACACTTGGGGGCAAGTCTCTTCCATCTTATCATTCATATTCATTATCCTCTTTACGTTCATTCCTCACATTTCCACCTTTGATATTGACAAGGTTAAGGATCTTCTTGAATGTCATACATCTTATCCTATACACTTTATCCATATTTTTTGTACCATATCCTTCACCTCATCCATATTCCATCATTCTATCTAAATACATCCTTTCTTCCCTTCCTTGGTCTTGATGAGGAATAGGGTAAAACTACTTAGGCATTGTGTCCATGTATCTTATCTAGTTGATCTTGATCATCCTATTCATTATCCTTTCCCTTGCATGAACTACCATTCCATATCTCCTAGCTTATCAAAATCCATGTCCCATTTCCTTCCTTTGTTCTTGATGAGATTAGGGAAAAAATTACAAATGCATGCTTTGGATTTCCTTTCATATCCTTATGTATTACCATTCCATCATAGTTCACATCCTTATCATTTATCCATGATTACACTACCCAAAGTTGGGTCATCATGTCCCTTTGCAACCTTGAATCTTATCATGCAAATCATATTTGAGCCTAGCTGTAAAACATTATCCAATCCTCATATCTTTTGTCAACAATCATCAACAATCATCAATCTTATCGTACTTAGAGGAATTAGTGATCCTAAGTACTTATCATCATCATGCCTTATGGAATCAATCATTCCTAGCATCTTAATCAATCAACCATTATCATCTTTCGACAATAGATATATTGCTTGTGTGACATGTTTTGCAGTGAATCTTTCCTTTTGATCTATCATTTATCCATGGTTCCATTACCTCTACCATGGAAGATCTTATTCCTTCAATCAGTCATCTATCACATTTCATCTCACTCCATCTTTAAGACTTCAAAAAATACATAAAAATCATAAAATGTCTTGAAAAATATCTAAAAAAAATTAAAAATCCAAAAAAAAATCAAATATACTGAAAAACCAAAAAAATCAAATAACTTTAAAAAGTTCCAAAAACATTGACACTTTTAGATTAAGTTACACAACTTCTGACACACACACCATTCACCAACAACTAATTGACATTGGCTGAGCCTGACAGAGACAGGAACACACTTGTTCACTGACACTGATCATTTCATTTTGCATCACATCCCATATTCCCAGATAAACATTACTGATAATTAAACATCACTTAGATGTTTATAAGATTTGATTTTACTGAGACACACCATCATCACCATGTTCTATTTCAAACGCAATACCACCAAGTTACATAAATCGGCGCCATCTTTAACCAAATACAACAAATCAATATACCCTTTACAATCTTACAATCAACGTTGTACCAGGCACGACCAACTCATCAACCCGACTATACTGATCATTTACATCAATTGTTCAATTATGCCCATCAAATGTACATCTCTACTTAATCACTCGCACACTATCAATTATCAAATTTTCTCCTTGTGATCTATTGAGAGATTAATCTTATCACAACTTGTTCGATCAATCTCTTGAGGGTGCATATCATCCTTACTAGGATATCCTTGGGGCATGTATCAATTAATCACTTTTTCTTTGAAATAACGTGACATGATGCATTGTCTCAAAGAGGGGAAAAATATAGATGCATAAAAATGTCCTCATAATTATTTTTATCCATTGCATATTTCATTTTTATCATTTGCATAATCATATCTCCATATTCACAGAACCATTAAAATATTGCATATTTCACTAAATGTATTGGCACAATCATTAAAATACCCCTTTCATTAAACCATTTTCACCCATTTCATAAACATATTTGCATAAACATTTATAAGCATTTATTCATAACCATTATCCATTTTCATAATCATTTATCAATCATTAATCGATTATTTATCCATTTTCATTAATCATTAAAATATCATTTGTATTCATACATGAACCTTTATCCATTCACATATTTTATTAAATAATTTAAAATCATGAAATCATTTAATCCATTTTCATTAAATTATTCATCTATTAATTCAAAATGCACTTTATTCTAAGCTTCTAAACATATATTATGTCATAAATCATCCCGCTCATTTATCTCTCATTTCAATCAATTTCAATATGCATTTCTCCATCTCACTTTTTTATCCCACATTTCTCCCATAACTTGGATTCACCCTGTGAATTCATCTATAAAATCCTCTTCTTCTCACCAAAAAACATATACAACTCCAATCTCATTTTGATCAAAGTCCATTCTACATAGCCTCTTGTGCTTTTGTTGCAATAATCAAGAGTAAAGACAAGATCTTGTAGATAGGATAACAATGGAGCTTGATTTCTTTTGAATGCTCATGTTTTTCTTTAGTTTTCATAGTTTAGTTTGATATTACATGTGTTTTCATTTAAGAAATGCTCCATTGATGTTATGCTAGAATTTTGATTTGGGGTTTATAGTTTAAATAATTTAACTTTTCAAATTTTAGTATGATACAACTTTGTTATGTAATTGGTCATTATCTTCTTTGGATAAATATGAAAGACTCTTATTGAGTCTAATTGTTTGTGAACCCCATTTTTGGGTTATATACATATACATTATATAATGGGTTATGAGTGTCTACGATGAACTAAATACTACAATATGTAAGACTATATAGATATTACTTGTATTGTGAAGACTATATTGCATTGAAGTGCTTTATTAGCTTATAATGCTAAGTAAACCTTGTGGACAATAAGGTTTGTAACACAATGGGAAAGGTGGCATGATAGAAATGTCATCAATGTTAGGTTGCAATGTTAAGAAAACCTTGTTTGATAATCTTTATAGGGTTGATTACTTATTTCTCCTAGAAAGTAGGAAGATAATCTTATTCCTAGGGTTAGGGTATGAACTTGATGGTTATATGAATTTACTCAACAATAGGGTTGATAATATGTACTTATGATTCGGTTGTTATTTTTGATTAAGATTCTATTCTTATTTAACATAATCCTAAAGAAGTACTCTCATGTCAGTAACCCAAAATCATATTGTGAACAGGACTATGGGTACAAAAGCACCAACCCCTCACAAGTGGATAATGTCCTTTGAAGTCAATATACAAATATAGTGAACATGTGAATATTTGAGTCATATTGAATGTAGAAGTATTATGATTTGTTTGTGATCACTTGATCGTTATATTACTTTTGATGGAAACCCTATGATGGAAATAACCTATTTGGTAGGATTGTTGTTTAAATTAATGATTGAAGCAAATAGGTTGAGAATGACATATATGATTTGATTGATCATCTTGTTGATTTAACTTTCTAATAGATTTGTCTTATTGTTGAGTTTATACTTTTGAATAGACTCCTTTAATTGATGAGAATATTATTTTTGATTAAGGCCATTTATTGTTGAGATCATGCCTTTGAGCTGAGGTCATTTATTGGTGAAATTATACTTTTAATGAGAATCATTTATTGTTGAGATATACTCTAAAATGGAGTCATTTATTGTTGAAGCTTATATAGTTTTACTATAAATTATGAAGTTGTTTGTAAAGTTTAAGTCAAGAATAGTTCATAGGTTATTCTTGGGATTATCCAATGAAGGGGATAGCTTATGCATAGAAACTATTTAGTAGAAATGTCATAGTGAATATAAGATGAGAATAGGTTAAATTCCTAGGGTTAGTATAATCCAATGGAGGGGATAGCCTATGCATAGTATATGAATGGTCAAATCCAAATAGAGCTCAGGAAAGTGTGTGAAATAGATGACACTTTTATATGAATCTTTAGCCAAAGTAGTGTAAGTTGCCACTACTTACAATGTCAATTCACTATGATTCAATTTAGCATACTAGACAGGGATATTCATACATGTATGTTGTTTCCACTATATGTCAGCTCTAGAAATGTCAAACACAACACTAAGCTCAGGAAGGCTATTTTTATGAGGTTACCATACCAATCTCTTCGTCGAAGGGAAGGCCATCTTACCATATGTGGTAGATGTGTAGGGGACCACAATAGGTCCATGGTTGGCAGAAAAGCACTCAAGAGTGATGCTTCTCCTTATCAATTGATAGCCAAGATTTGGGATGTATGTGCTAGTATTGGGGACAACTAGAAAGTACACAGAAAAGCACTTGAGTGATGCTTTTCCTCTTCTTAGATAATGTACTCTCCAACCATGAAGAGGAGGTAGTTCTAATGGCTCGAGATGAATAGTTTTATGGTGAAAAGTGGAGCACTCTCCTTAAGGAAGGAGTCTTTGTTACATTTTACAACTGGAAGGGAAAAGAGGGAGGAGATTCACCCTTCTTTGCAGTTTTATTAGCCACATCCCTAGAGGGGCTTGGTTGTGCTTCAAAGTGATTAACTTCAATCATTTCAATTTCTTGTTATTGTTCATTAACACCCTTCTTTTCTTTCTCTTTGTCTTTCTTTACTTGCTCGTCTATTCCACTATCTTTGGGTGGGCCATTACCACATGCTTTCTTAGGGCTCTTTTTACCTTTTGGAGGTTATTCTCCATCCCCACTTCCCACTGACCTACAATAGTGTGTCATATGGGAGGTGACACTATGGTTGATGAGGAATTCCCTACTTGACTAGGGTTATTTTGTCCTCCTATCCTTTATCCTTCTTTGGGATGTGTTTTAGAAACTTTGCCCTTTTTATTTGCAAGCCATATCTGGGTCCTTTTTAGGACTATGGTTGTTCTAGTCTCAAGGTCCTTAAGTTCTTTGAGACTCCAATCAATTGGCACCATGGGCTACATCTATAAATGGCTAGTGTAGATTGGGTCCACCAACTCAGACTCATCATCTTCAACATCACTAATATACCATCCCAATATGAAGGTAACAATTGTTGAAAATGGAGGTAATTATGTAGCTTTGGAACTTGTAAAACTATTATACTGTAGATCTAATTAAGTGTTCTTTGTTACAATTTCTTTGTGGATGATTATCTGTTTAGATTCATTTTACCATTTGTAGAATTAGACAGAAGATTGTAGAAGAATAAGACCAGAAGATAGAAGTGACACAACATATACTGCAGAGAAACCCTTTCTGGAAAAAACTCCACCACTAGAATCAATAGTGCTTGTATTATTTAACCTTAGAACAAGATTACAATAATTCTTTATCAATCCTTGCTTGAGATGCTTCTTTTTCCTTCAACAATTCATCTTCAAAACCTACAATAAAATTTGATAAAACTCCCTACAACTTGCTACAATTTATAGATAATAATGTGCTCCTATTTTGTAGGAGATCTTCTTGGGCATCCCCACATGTTCCTATCATTTAGAATTAATTACAAATATCATTTTACATGTTCATTTCATTCAAATTGAATCTCTTTCTAATCCTAGTGTTGGGGAACACTTTCCAAGGACTTAGGAGATACATGAAATATGTTTAGGATTGTAATTAAATGACATCCTATTCCCAACATTCTCCCACTTGACATTATACATTGCAATTATTCTAAACAAGGAATCATTATTATAAATCAAGTACAGGACTCAAGGCCAATGGCCTTCCTACACCAACTAATCAATCCATGCCAACTTCAAATGCAACCTGCATAATCATGAAGCTCCAAGCAAATGATTAATACTCAAAACCAAGAGAACTTATCTATAGGAATTGGTTTTGTAAGATAATCTGTAACATTAATCAAAGTGTCAAATTTCTCAATTAATACCCTCCCACTCTCAACTATTTCTCGCACAAAGTGATACTAAACATCAACATGCTTAGTACGAGCATGATACATAGGACTATTGGCTAAACAAATAACACTCTGACTATCACATTCAAGTTTAACTTACTTGCAATTAAAACCAATACCTTTCCCAAGTCTCTTTAACCAAACTACCTCTTTGGAGGCATGCGAAACCGCTGAGTGTGTTGAACTCACGTCCAACCAAGGTGTAGGCTTCTCGGTCTTTACTGTTGAAAAAGATTTTCTTGCAAGTAACTATTCCAACATATATCTCTTACCATAAGAGAACTCAAGCCTCACCTATTTCTCCAAGTATCCATGAGGACCTATAACCAACCAAACCATGCCAAAATCTAAATGCAACACAACACTATCATGAAGTAATCAAGCAAATGATTAATGTACCCAATACATAAGAGAACAACACAAGATCAATGTCAAAGATCCAATTATGAATCAAGAACATAAATATGACAACATGATCTAACCATATCCTCCAAGGAGATCACATCATGCATCATAACATACATAAACATCCTAGTCTCAAGAGAACATGTAGCATGTCAAGCTCTAAATGTGTATCAAGAGTAAACCATGACATAATAGCAACCACTCTAAACCAAGAAAAAAAATATCCCCAATCACATGAAGATAACCTTACTAATGATGCATCCACATCACTTCCAACAACTCCCACTGAACCGTGGTACAAGCTACACATGGCATCATGACTACCATCCTCTTCATGAAGATCACTCTTTAAAATCAAGCAAAGAGTCATCACTAACATTTTTACATGAAATGATCAATGCATGATTACCATCATCTGAGGTTGTTGGAAATAGGATGCCATTTAATTGCAAATCCTAAACATTAATTATTTCATGTATCTCTTAAGTTCTTGGAATGTGTTCAACAACACTAAGATTATGAGGAGATTGATTATTTGGATGAAATAAATCATGAAATTGACATTTGTAGTTATTCATAAATAATAGGAACATGTGGGTGCACACATGGTAAGGTGACACTCACTTTGAGTTCAGTTAACTATTCAGAGTAAGAGATAACACTTCTGAATGCTTGTAAAGATCCTAGGAGTTAGGGTTTGATGTTTGCATGAATGAAGTTCAGTTCAGTTTAGTTCAGATGAGTTCAGTTAGAATTAGTTTAGTTTAGTTTAGTTCAGTTATGGTTCAGTTATCTTCAGTTGCATGCATGTTGGTTATTTTTAGTTTCATTTAGTTAGCTTCAGTTAACTTGGAATGCATGGCTAATAACTTGATTTGTATGATAGATAATAGGGACTACCTCTAGTTAACAGGGGATGACCATTCTTGCTTGAATGGTGTTAAGTAATGTTTCATTTAACAATAAATCACTTGGAGCCAACTTGGGCACCCAAGATGCTTTCTTGGATTTACCTCTCTTGCATGATAAGATATTTTTGAAGGCTCAATTAAGTAGGATTACTTATGGGCGCCAACTTTGAGGAAGAGCTTTGGAATTATCACCAAAGTGAAGGATGAGTTGTGACTTCAGTTTGGGATGCCCAAATGGATGAAGCACATGTTTTAGCATTGTTCTTCATGAGATAACCCTATTTGTATGAGATATGTCATACATTTTAGGGATAGGGCTTGTGCGTTGTAATTGTAACTCACGTTGAGTTTAAAAAGTTGATTAAAGCCTATATATCTCAAGCAAGTTGAATAGAGTTGTGATCAGTTTTATTGCAGGTTTTGAAGAAGATTGGTGAAGACAGAAGAAGCGTTCTAAATCAAGAATTGGAGCTATTGTATTTCAAAGATTGAATAATAGAATAATTCTTGGTGGAGTTTTTTCCTGAAAGGGTTTCTCCACGTTACATCTTGTGTAATCTTTCTAATATCTTGTCCAGTTCTTCTATCAACTTCTGTCTACATTCTACTACAGTAAAATGGATTAATCAAGATA
>VDFB02209053.1:0-10025 GCA_007258455.2 Sequoia sempervirens | reverse complement strand
ATATATATATACATGTATATGTGATAAATTTTTAACTATATATTGACTATAATTAAATATATATACAAGTATATACTTACCTACATTTATTTACTCTGTTGTACCATTTGCATCCTCTCTTTTTTGTAATGCATCTATTATTGTCTCATGATCATCCGTTGAAAGTGTCCATAACACTTTATTAGCAGGCCTTTGTTGATATCTAACTAGTTTTATATTGGTTGTCAAAATCAAATGTGAATAATGTATAATCTTCTTGTGTATTTCATAATCTTCAAATGCAAGCAAGCCATTCTTTCTTATCAAATATTTTCAAAGCTAGGTGCCAACAACAACCAAAAAACTTGTTGGATACTCAAAGTTGTCATCATCCACTCTAGGATGTACCAACTTATGTTTTCTCTCAACACATCTAGCCAACCAATACTCCACCTCTTCATTCCCCTTAGGTACAACAACAACATACACATGTCTTGCAAAAATAAATAAAAAATTCAATAAAGAGTGACTTATATTTAATTCACATATAAACATGCATTCATATAAAATTTAATTCAATTTAATGTACCTTCTTGTACAAGATCCAAACCATGATCATAATCATCCAATGGGAACACTTGATTATTTTCAATTATCGTTGCATGTTGAACATGTGTCGATGTAGGTGTTAAGGCTCTTTGTTGCCATTCTTCAACCCATTCCGTATTTTCACATGCCTCCCAATCAACTACAATACAAAATTGAAAAAATCATGCAAGCTCCCTTGTCCATATTGTCCATGTGTTTACATTCGAACTCTTAAACAAATGCCATTTTACAGATCCATTAATTGTTTCACAATCTTGTCAAGTAAAAATATCATTTTCTTCAACTAACCAAAAGAAGCATTGAATTATTGAGCTCTCACCTTGTTCTTGTAGATAATTTGGTATTGCACCATTCTACAATTGCACGTGCAACTTTGAATTTTGTAGCATCCTCAAATTTTAGTTTCTCTCTAGCAATAGCTCTTTTCACACATGCACTTGCTCCATCGTGTTCTCCTTTACCATGTCTAGCTTCAAAAAAACTCCACATGTGTTGGATATTATTTTCCATATGAACTCTACATATTCAATAAAACATTCTAGCATTCTTGAATTAACCCGTGCAATTATCCAACCATATGAGATGTTCTCTCATTTGAATTTCTCTCTTTTAAATTTTTATAAAACATATCAAAACAATATTGAACGAACTCAGATGAATGTAATCGATTATCATTTACATAAAAATGGTACTCTCTCAAAAAAATTCTATTATATTCTCTACTATCATTTGCATGTCTATATACAATATGAACAAATATAGCTACTTGCACTGAATTATAATATTGTGATTGAATTTATTCTTGTGGAGCAATAGTATAATTTTCATCAAAATCAACAACTGACTGTAGTGCCTCTCCGTGATTGGCTTTTCTCAATGTTTGATAAATTTTGTTTGAGTTGTTCAAATTAAATTTGTTTAATAATATTGTTTGTCTAGCAGTCAAATTAAATAAATTATTAAATAAACAATGTTGGTAAATAGTTTTGAGTTTCTCGCTTTAGTAATTTATTAAAATAAATTGTTAAGTTAAAGAAAATAACTCGACAATTAGATATAAAGATAATTACTATTTAATGTTGGGCTTTTAGTAATGAAATTAAAATGTGAAAAGATATTAAAATGAAATAAAACATAAAAATAAAATATTAAATTGAAAAGAGATATTGATAATCAATTAAAAACAAATTGTTAAAGCTAAAAATAAAAGATAGAAAAAATATTGTTGGAGCGCATGCACAATTTTGAACTAATGTCGAAAAAGGAAACTTGTTTTATTTAGTTATTGTGCCTGATTTTTGCTTGGGAAAATGGAAGCATTTTCTTGATTTTTAAGAGTGGTCATTTTGGAACGAGAACTTGGACAGAGAAATTTTTTCTATAGGATGGTTGCATTTTATGAATTTTTATGGAGGAGGAAACTTCATTCGCCATCATTGGGTCTGAGAAAGGAGAAATCATAGATGGGTGACGAAGGATGGCATCATATCATTCAACTTGGGGGAAATGGATTTTCTCATATAATTTTTTGCTCTCTTATGGTTTTCGGTTGTCTCATGTATGAAATTCATTTTCAAAGTTTAGTATTGGAAATTTGAATTTGAATCTGGCTTCAGTGTCCTGCATGTTTGATGTCTCATGAATGTGAGATGTTTGATGTCGCACCCTCCCAATCTTTCCTCCTGGTTATTTTCTATCTTTGCATGCATCTCCCCATATCCTTGCGCCCTCTCCACCTTGATGTCGTTATCTATACAGTTTCCCTAGTTGGCTATTATAACGAGTTATGAACTGAGCTTGTATGTTTATTGATAACTACAAAATATGTTTCATTTTGGTTTTCTACTTTTGAAATTTATATTTAATTTTTTTTTGAGGGATATGCAAACTGCTTATTGGCAACTTAGCATGAGAGTGTCCTTTATGTTAAAGTTTTCAATGGCCGCTTAGAGTCATACTTTCTTGGTTACCATTGGAAATGATATCAATCCTCTAGAAATATCGCAGGCCTTAGCTCTTGATACATATCATGGTCGATTCTTCGTGAATAAAATTACTTTGCAAGGGGGTTGATCTAATACTGCCAATTTCCTCCCTATAGATAAACTATGAGGTAGAGCGCCACTAAACCCTATTAGAGAATGATGTCCTTAAATGAGTTAGTGCAGCCCCCTTCAACCACACAATCCATACTTTCAAGCCTTAAGTTCTGCATCTTAAGCATTCAACAGTAGAGGTCAACACAAAGCTGAGTGAACAGTGTTGCTTGAAATAATCAACCTTTATTCATATGTGATTCACAGGCATCACAAGTTTAAATGGCATCTTAGTAATAAAGCGTAGGGGTCCTCAAGAATATTGTATCTGTTTTAAAGCATGGAAATGGTTCACCTCTCTCTGAACAATTCTCTTGTAACAATCTTGGAGATGAATTTAGGCGCGGCGTGGCAATCAGAACATATTTGCCAAAATTTTCAAACCAAATGCAATTGCTAATGTTTTATCTCGTGGTAGATAAATGATTCTATATTTTTCTCTTCTGAAGCATAAAGTAAAAGTCTTGTATATGGAAATACCCTACTGCCTTCATTCACCAAGTCAATTTCTCCAACTTTGCACCTCTTAGATCGATTTCCCTTGCATTCTTGCATTCGACTGTGTGTTTAGTCTTTCATGTTCCTCATTCATTTCTGCATACGTTGTAATTAAATTGTTGGTTGCCACTATAATGATGCAGCCTGCCTCTTCTTCCTCTCAGTCTGAATTTAATTCTCTTTACAGTATTCTCTTTTGAAATTTATTGAACGTAGATTTTAATAACTCAACTTTGTATTTTTGCAAGCCCGCATACTCGACATGCTAGTTAGAATGTTCATTCTTGAAGCTTTATTGTCCACGTTTATTGTCCATGGCATCACATTTCCTTACTGTAAAATACTGTCAAAGTTTTAGGAAAACTTTATCGCATAAAGTGTGAGCAAATTGGGAAAGAACGTGAAAAGTTAGAAAATCCGTTAAAGAGTATAGCCTTAAATCCATATGTAGCTTTATTAAGGCCTCTACCTTATGATCTTTTTTTTTTAAATGGCTTTATAATAAAGTTAGAAAATTAAGATGGAATTTTGGTTTTAAAAAAAAAAAAATGTTCTTCTTTTAAAATAATTATGGAAGCTACTTTAAAATATGGAAGGTAGGGTTAATAATATTAATTCATGATTTCTTTTATAAGAGTGAAAATTAAATTAAATAATTATATATATAGAATTAAATAAGTGAAATTAAATAAATGAAATGTTAATAATATTTATAAGAAGTAGTGGTATTTATATAGAAGGTTAATGATTAGTTTACTTTCTATTGGTTTATTGGTGAGTAGTGATTATTTTTATTATATTTAATAGTTGACTAGTAAAATTGTTTATGAAATTGGAAACGTTGAGTTGCAAGAGGACATAGTTTTTCTTTATGGTTGGTTAAATTACGAAGATTAAAGCTAAATTAGTAAGGAAAGGAAAGTTTAGTTCTTAATTTGTTTATATGTTATCTGTATAGTGGATTAAAGAATAATTAGAAGAATGTTGTTACACAAAAGTAAGTTCAATAGCTTAAGCATGTATTTATTATAGATTTGATTTGGTATATGTTAACCTTGGATGTCATAGATTATTGCTCATTTCGATATTACATAGTTTTCTTTTAATTTCTTATGGGTCGCGAATGTTCTCATGGTCATGATTAATTGATTCTTTGTGTCTTGTTAAGTGGTGGTAATGCTTTAATAATTTAACCTTGCATTGTGGAAATTGTTTTGTTATGGAGATTTTTGTGCAGGATGGTGCATGCCTCACTTTATGTGACTATTCATGTGGCTCTTTATGTTGTGCAAGTTGGCTTACCTAGTTAGTGACTGTTGAGTTTTTGTTACTAGTAGGGATAGTGGATTCCCATGGGGATTGAGACCCAAAGTGGTGCCCAAGGTAACCCATTGGAAGTTTCTTAAATCTAATGAAAACACTAATAATTAATTAGGGGGTTTGGGTAGTATCTCACATTAATGAAAGATAATGGATGTCTCGTTCATGGCTTAAGCACTCATTTAGGCTTGAGATGAGACGGTTGCCGTACCGGCAAGACTAACGCACTTTGTCTTCATGAAAGGTATGTTATCCATGAGTTAGAATCGTGGCTGCATCTACGGAGTTTGCCAAGGTAACCCAAGATGGGGCCTGTGAACTCCATGAAGGTTTGCATTGGGTAACCCATATCGAGCTTATGTGATGACACTCTTCCCTTCAGCAACCTTGTATGTTTGTTGTTTCCCCCTTGTTGTTCTTGTACCTCTGGAAGCAGATGTTTCTTGTGGAACACTCCACTTTGAATCTTTTGGATCGGCGTCTTTGATATAGTTTTCTATTTATGCTGTGACTTTGGAACTTGGCTACTATTTGATCGCAAACTGTTAAGCGATGCGTATGTAATATTTTGATGTGATGTTATTTTATTTTGATGTTATCTTTATGGCATGTTTTGGATTAACTTAGAAGATATTTGATTTAACAATGGTTTATGTTGTTGATCATATCATTGATGTTAGAATCATTAGTTAGTAATTGTGTATTAGTGAAGGGGACAGGATTGTATCACTCGCCAGAGTGCCCACGATTCTGAGATTTCCTTCACGTGTTGATCATTTCCTGTTATATATGCATGTTTGATGTAATTTTGTTGCAAGCTTTATGGTGCATTACGACATCAATTCCACCTAGTTCACGATTTACTGACCGTTTGAAAATTCATTGGGAGATAGTAGCTAGGTTTTCCATGCCAAGTCGTCACCCTAGTCATAGTATGTTGTCGAGTTGTTGTCAGGTTGGTTGTTTTAATTTGGTCTATTTTACTTTGAGTATTTATTTAATTGCAAATTATAGAGGTTATTAAATGGCTTGCGTAGTTAAATTTATGATTAAATGTATCTAGTTGCAGGGTTGATTTGTTACTTATTTTATTGATTGATTTAATTTAATTAATAAAATTAGATTGATTTTATTGATTAATCAAATTAATTGTGATATATTGAATGAGATAGTTGTTTTGGCATTATTATATATTATGATTTAATTAAAATAAAAGAAGAAATCATGTTTGGATAGTTAGAGTTAAATTAAAATAAATAAATAAATAAATAAATGAAAATGTGCTTTTTAACTTCACTTTTGAAAATTGTTGATAAAGTAAATTATTTGCAAAGATGGTATTCTTTTGTTTTAAAGAATTTTGAAAATGCATGAGGTTTCAATTAGAAATTAGAAAAGTGTTTTAAAATTTTAAAATGGAAATATCCTCCAAATGATTTAAAAATTTAGTGAGTGGGCTATTTTAGAGTTTGGGCCAAATTTGGGGAAAACCCTATGTAAAGGAATGAGACTTCATTTTATTGGCAATTTTGGTATTTTTTTGGTGGAGAGCTTGGTTGGGGCTGATTTTGGAGTTGAAGGAGAGATTGGATCCACCATTGTTGAAAGCTTCAAACTTGGGAGAAAACACAAGGTTCCTTCTTTTCTTTCTTCTAATTTCTTGCTTCATTTTGAAATGCAGTTTTAGATTCAATAGAAAACCATGGGAAATGCATTCAAACTTGCAATTTGGTGATAGATTTTTAAATGAAAACTAGAACAAAACCTTACACAATGAAAATATGAAGAAAAACTCAAAATAAATCTCCATTTCAAACTAAAATCTTAAACCCTTTGTGTTTGGACAAATATATTTCTGTTCTTTGCAATTTTTTTGATCGTTTGCACAATATCACTGTAAATGGGGAATCTGGGTATATATATTTGTAAATATACCTATGCATATAAACACATAGATATATTTACAAATATACATACTCTATATTTGATTTTTATTGCAAAATTTTTAGGTCTTTTGAAAAAACTCAGAGGTTTTCGCCATTTTTTTTAAATAATATAAAAATTTTATTGGCGGAGGGCAGGGCCAAAGCCCTATACCCCTGTGCCGCCCATGTGGGATGCACTGCTTCCACGTAGAACCCCCTCATGGGAGGCACTGCCCACATAGCAACCCCATGCGGGGGAGGCTGTGTGGCAGCCACACCCCTTTAGGGCTTCATGTGCTTCAAACGAAATTTAAAATTTCATTTTTTATTTATTTCATTTTGTTACTTTTATTATATTGGTATAAATATTATTTAATATTAAATTAGTATTATTATATGATAATATATATATTATATTATATATATAATACATTATTTTAATATTTAAATAATAATTTACTTATATTTATATTATATATATATATAGTGTATATATGTGTATTTATATATATATATTTAATATAGATTATTAAGTTTGGTTAAATTGTATTATCAATGGGATTTAAATATTTAAATAAATAAATATATCATAGTATATACATGGAATATATATTTTGTATATTTATATAGTTAATGTATATTGTATTTTTGGTATAGATGAGTTTTAATTAATTGATTAATGCTAAGTTGAAATAAAGTTTAATTGATTTTAACTAAATGGTTTATTTATCAAAATGTTTTGTTTATGAATTTGTTTAATCAGATGTTTTATTTATTAGAATATTTTGATAATGAATATCATTGTTAAACTTACAGTAAGTGATTGAATTATTTTAATCAAATGACATTAATTATTAAAATGCCTGATTATAGAATCTAATTGTGAAACTTAGAGTAAATGATTGGTTTTTAAATATTTCAATGTCGTGAAATGAAATTGGTGTATTTGATTGGATAAATGCAAGTAATGAAAACTGTGATTGATTGGATTTAGGAAATCCTAACTTTAGATCATTTAATTGTCTAAAATGCTTTTAGTGTTTATTTGTTCGTCCTCGATGTTGTGAAATTAGAGTAAAGGCTTTGAAGTCTTCCAGATAGGGGTTCAATTATTTGTATGGGTTGTCGTTATGATAGTCAACCTTTGGATTGTCTTGGGATTTGTGCCTCCTTTGGATTAGGAGTGGAGTATGTGTTTGTTTTCTCCAGTGCTTGGAGAGGGTTTTGACCTTTGTTTCTTCCAGTGCTTGGAGAGGGTTTTGAACTTTGTTTCCTCTAGTGTTTGGAGAGGGTTTGGACCTTTGTAGCCTCCAGTGTTTGGAGAGGGTTTTGTACTTTTGTTTCCTCCAGTGTTGGAGTGAGTTTCCTTTATTTGTTGCCTCCTTGGTTTGGAGAGGTTGTCTTATCTAGTTACTCATTGTGGTTTATACCGTATATGTTGTCGATAGGAGAGTGGCTCTTTGTGGGGGTCTGGCACACAAAGGGGCACCGGGGTAACTCACATAGGGTTTAAGTAAGCGATAACTTAAAAAGAATTAATGAAAATCTCTTAGACTAATTAAGATAATTAATTCCTCTCTCATAACTCATTCGCTTTTAAGGTTTGAGATGAGACGAGAAGCGTAGTTGGTATGAGGGTCCGGTGGCTGGTAGAGTTGAGCCTGGATAGCCCAAGATGTGGGTTTGGTTGCCTTAGATAGTTGAGCCAGGGTAACTCATAGCAAATGTCGTGTGACACTCTCTCTATGTCAACCAAAATTTAGTATTGTTGTATTGCATAAAAGATCATTGTTCTCTGGAAGCATTGTAACCTTTGTGTTGAGTATTATTGTGGTTGTAGTTGTTTCAGTTCAGTTATGTTTTAGCCTGTGTCTAGTGGTAGATGGTCTTGTGTTGGATTCCTGGTTACTATCTCCTAGCACAGGGGGTGAGCCTTTGGGTATCACATGGTTGGGTGGAACGTGCACCTTAATCTATTGGGTCAGCTTTTTGTTCGTGTGGATGAGGTTTCCAGTTGGAGAGCTCATGGGATCCTATTCTTCCATGCTTAATTCATTCAGTTGATCTTGTATTCTCATTACCTCTCATTTGTTATCGAGGTGGAATTTATAATATGTAATTACACTTATTGGATTTATCTCATTCAGGGAATGAGTGTTGTAATTATGTTGTAAACTATGTTATTGGAATCAAGTGGTATTTCATATCCTTTGTTGTAAATCATTATGTATGGAATGTATGTGAACTTATTTGTTGAGTATTTAAATGTTATGAATTTAATTCATGTTTCTTGTTTGGGTTTAAGTAACTCAGTCTCGTAACCTTAGGGGATTGGTTGGTAATGGTTAGTGAACTTGCTTGTTAATTGTCCTTTCAAAAACAACACAGTAGTAAATTGCAACTTCCCCTAGGGTTGTGTGGCGGGGTGTTACACATGGTATCAGAGCCTGGTTTAAACACTGGGTACTCTAGGATAATGTGGGACCCATTAAGCTGTTAGTTGTGCAAGTTTATACTCTGGGCACTATGAGCCCATGGCGTTGACCTAGGTGCTTTGTTCGTTAGTTTATGTTTTCCTTTTGGGTTGATCTCACTGGTCTATCCAGAAGTTGTTATGAGGTGGTGTAGGTCCAATGGTGCAAGAAACTAGTGGAAAGGATAGGATCCTCGGTGTAGTGTACAATGCACCAATATCCTTCCTACTAGAAGAATGCATTATGGACAATTGTGTAGTGTGTGAATTTGGTGTGTTGTGTGTGGTGGACAACAACCAGTTTTGTTGTTATTTCCTCCCTTGCATGTCTTCTTGTGCTTTACCTCATTGTGCAAGTGATTGCCTGATTGACCCTATGTGGTTTTGGAGTTGCTTTTGCATGTTATATTGTTTTGAAATTATGAAATATGGTAATAGAAAATGAATGATCATGTTGTTAGTTCATAGAGATTTGTGCATACTCTCATGTGATTGATGCATTTGTGTGAAAGTGATTGTGTGATGATAAAACCATGATTGCATTCGTGCCTATGTTAGAACTGTAAATATCTCTTGTCTTCTCTCTCTTCCCATTGGTTTAACGAAGATGCCTGTCTTTGAGTGTGTGGTGTATTGAAACCCATGGTATGTTGTATCTTATGAGAAAATGCTTATGTATTCATGAAGGTTTGTTTTATTAGATCAAACCTTGGGTAAAGGACCTAAGTCCCCAAGTTGCATTCATAATCATGGAAAATGTACAATATGAATAGAAAATCGTTTTGCAGTAAGTAAAAGTTTAGAGAAAAGGGATTAGTGAAACCATTGCATGTTAACGATAATTGCATAATAGGTGCATCTTGTTGGTGAGGCCTATAGTCCCCAACTTTATTGTTGAGTTTTAAGAAATCATGTAGATGTTCAATTATTGTACCTTGATTCAAAATGCAAAATGTTAAATGAATGTTGAAGTGATAATGTTGCATACCTTGTCTTGAGTAAACATTGTAATAATATCGCATTATCTGTGGTCTTGTTATGATTCTCGGTGATGTGTATTGGTGCATATGTGTTCTATGTATGTTAATTCATGGTTATGTGCTTTGGAGATTTGGTTGGTGGTTG
>VDFB02209052.1:0-12753 GCA_007258455.2 Sequoia sempervirens | reverse complement strand
AATTGTCGTACAACCTCAAAAGACCAAAAGAACTGCCGTATGATCTCAAAAGACCAAAGGGATTGCCGTACGATCAGAGGAAACAAGTCGTGCCCAATGGATGAAGGAATCAACCCTTGCCGTACAACTTGAAAAGCTTTATTAGACCCTCGTACGGCCTTGAGGTACTTGAGATGCCGTACGAATTCCTTATCTGGCGATTTATGCTAAGTGTGAAATCTCTGATGCCGTACAACTTCCTTATCTGGCGAATTATGGTGAGCGTGAATTCTCTGATGCCGTACCTTCATCCTCCTGTACGTCACTGTCTTCCTACCAAGTGTTCTCAAAGGTCGCACTTCATCTTCCTTGTCTAAGATTCGGCTATTTTGCACTTTAGCTCTTTTAATACTTCGCCGATTTTTACTTCCTTCGACGACTTTCTTTCCTTGGCGAATGAGGGTCACAATTCGCACTTTAACCTTAATTTTAATTTTATGTTCTCTTTCCTTGGTCGGTTTTGCTTTTACTAGAAGTCCATTTCTTTTATTCTTAAAAACTTCATATAATATGTTTGTCTTTTTAATACTTTTATTTTTCCCACTGAACATTCTTTCTCTCTCTTTAATTCCTTTTAACTTGCAATCCATGTTTCTTTTATTTCCATTTTCTCTCTCCTTTCTACTGCATTTTCTTTGTTTTTCTCCATTCATTCTCCGATCCTCCATTTTTTTGTCTTTAAATTTTCTCTTCTATCTTTAATTTTTTCAATTTTTGTTTATTTTCTCTCTCCTCTCCTCTCTCTTCTTTTTCAAAAGTTCTTTTTATTCCCCGTACTCCTCTATCTGTTCTCACCTTTACCTCAGATGCATAGTACCATTTGCACATATGCGGGGGCCGCTTATAGCATTCTTCCTCACAACATGATCCTATATATTTTATATCAAACCATTTATCAAGCAATGGAGCAGGACCAGTACCTTTGAAACTTCCATCGATATATCGCCCGCTGTAACGTTGATACCACGTAACCTCTTCACCTTGAACAGTTGGTGGCTCGGCTACATTAGGTATTATTTTCCAAAGCCCATCTCGTGTCACAAACCTCGGCACCTTCCTCCATTCTTGTCTCGAGTGCTTAATTACATCTTCAGTGTACCCGTCTACACTTGAAATGAACATATCTTCTATCATCATTACAGTCTTTAAACATGGAGCTGTTCATTCAAAATAGGCTTCCCACTGCTCATCGTTCCAATCATTTGCTTCATCATCAGCAATCTCAAGTTGACCCAGACTTCTTTCATGGATGAATTGTTCTTCTTTCTCTTTCTGTGCCTCGGTGTCTAATTCTTTCGCCAGGTATCCTCGCCTGAGGCCTTCATACGGGGCTATGAAACACCAATGTCCACCCATTCTCCGCCATAATGCTGGCGTCTCGAATACTGCATTGGTCAGATGCTTGTGCACCCGGGGTATAGCGATGCCTTCTACCCTTTTCTGCACCAGTCTCTCTTCAGCGATTTGATCTACACCCGACTCCATCCAAACTCCTTCGGCTACATAGCCGGGGCCTCCTGGTCCCCAGTCATATTCTGGCGAATCCTCTGCTTGCACATCCCAATCTTCTTTAGTACCATAACCCAACATATTGATGGCAATGGCGTTCTCTTTCCTTTCCTGATACTGCTTCAATTTAGAACCATTGATTACTTCTAGTATGGGTAACCCGTCTAAATTCTCAAGTTTTATAGAGCCATTGTCATAGACTTCTCGAATTCGAAACAGTCCTAACCAATGGACTTTGAACTTCCCAGGCCTAATCTTTCGTTCGCGGCCGGTATATTTTAAATTAAGCATCACGGTCGGAGATTCATTAGCGGAGGTGTTTTATCGTGCCAATGCTTCCTTCGCCCATTTTGCATGATTTCTCGAAGTAAGCCCATTTATTGCCATTACGCTTTAAGCTCGTCCAACTTATTGGAGTTGGTTTAGTCCTTTAAACTCAATATTGCCCAACCCGATTCTCCACGCGGCTAATATCCTTATTTGGGTGCCGTAGCACTCCATGCGGCATCAACTGCTTATCTAACCGTGCATTAATTGGAGGGCATTAGCCCGTTGTTACCTTGTCACGTTATGCGATATACTTATAGGGCGGTGGTAACCTTTCTTCAGTCGGCTTCTTCCATGCCACATGATTTGTGAATGCTTAATACAAGCACCTTATTTGTAGACTCGCACGGCCATTAGCTCGCGGGTAGTACGGACTTGACAGGTTGTGAAAAATTCGGAACTCCGTCGTCATCAACCTGATCACATGATTAACGAAATGCCCTCCACGATCACTCGTGATCCGAATAGGGATGCCGTACTGTGTCACTATTTTCTCATAGATAAATCTTGCCGTACTCTGCGCTGTATTGTCTGGCAATGCTCGAGCTTCAGCCCACTTCGTCAGATATTCAGTAGCAACCACAATATATCGGCATCGATGCAAGTGACTCACCTTTAATGGTCCAATGAAATCCAATCCCCATCGTTCGAACAATTCCTGTGGCTGTGAGGGATGCAGTGGCATGAAGTTCCGCTTCAATGGTTTCCCGACCCTCTAGCAAGTGTCACAGCCTAACACCCACTCCTTAGCATCAGTGTGCATCGTCGGCCACCATAGGCCTGCCAAGAGAATTTTCCTTGCTGTAGCATCTGGTCCCATATGGCCGCCAGCTAGTCCTTCATGTGCCTCTTTTAGTACGCCTGGTATCTCCTCTTCTACGACACATCTCTGGAGTACCTGATCAAGTCCCATTTTGTAAAGCAAGCCATTGATCAACTAGAACGTCTTACTCTTCAAGACAAGCTTTCGCCTTTCCGCTGGTGGCATTTCCTTCGGAAACGTGGATGTGGACAAATATTCCCCAATCTTCTCATACCACAAGGGTAGTATTGCAATCTGGAATAAGTGTGCATCCAGAAAATCTTCATTCACACCTCCCTCGGCAGGTTCGCCCGACCGGATTCTGGACAAATGATGAGCAATCACATGGCTCTTGCCCGGTCGTACGATGATAGTAAACATAAACTCTTGTAGCAGTAATAGCCACTGACTTACTCATCCTTGAATGATTGGCTTGTTCACTAAATACATCAAGGCTTGATGGTCCACAAAGAAGGTGAACGACGTGGCTAGGAGATAGTGCCGAAACTTCTGTATGGAGTAAACCATTCCTAATGCTTCACACTCGGTCGTACTGTAATTCCTTTCTGCTTTTGAAAGTAGCCGACTGGCAAAGAATACAGGGTGGTCCAACCCGTGTGCTCCCACTTGTGCTAGGGTTGCTCCGATGGCAAAATTAGAGGCATCTACATGTACATGGAACTCCTTATCCCAGTCCGGATACATCAATATGGGTGAGCTGATCAATCGGTCCTTCAGTTCATTGAATGCCTTCTACTGTTCTTCGGTCCATATAAATGGTTGGCCCTTCCCCGTCAGTAGGTCGAGGGGGTATGACACTTGGGCAAAAATTTTAATGAATCTCCGATAGTATCCCACATGCCCGAGGAAGGACTTCACACCGGTGACATTCTCTGGAGCCTCCATCTATACGATTACTCGCACCTTGTCGGGATTAGTTTTCAACCTAGCCTTGCACACAATGTGTCCGAGCAGCTTCCCTTGTGGCACCATAAATCTGCATTTCTTCGGGTTCAAGGCAAGGCGGGCTGCTTTACACCATTCCATGCACTCGCCTAAAGCTTTCAAATGTTTTTCCTTATCACTATAAATTGACCAGTCATCAAGGAAAGCTTTGAAATTACCTACCGACATTTTGTCAAAAATGTGGAGTATTATCCTCTGGAATGTAGCTGGTGCGTTGCACAATCCAAACGGCATTCGGTTGTATGCGTACACCCCATCCTCAACCACGAACGTGGTCTTCAATTTGTCTTCCTCAGCGATACTAATTTGGTTGTAGCCCGAAAAGCCATCTAGGAACAATTACATTTCATGCCCGGCAACCTCTTCCAGAATTGTGTCAGTGAAGGGAATAGGAAATGGATCCTTGATCGTCACTGCATTCAGACTCCGAAAGTCAACACAGATTCTAATTTGCTCCTTCTCTTTCTTCAAGGATATGACGATCGGTGATACCCACTCGCTGACGTCCACCTTGAAAATGATGCCCGCTTCCAACATCTTCTCAATCTCCTCTTGTACTTTAGCGGCATAATTTTTGTTCATTCTGTACGGTCGCTTTCGTACGAGCTAGGCTCCCGGTACGAGAGGGATCCTGTGCACGCATAACTCCGCTGGTACGCCTTTTAAATCTTTGTACGTCCAAGCAAAAACATCTTTATATTCCATGAAAATTTTGAATGCTGCCGCCTTCAGTACAGGGTCCCAATCATCACCCACAAGAATCTCCTTAGGTTTGTCTGATTCCCCAAGGTTTACCTTTTTCAGCGTCGGCTCCTCGTACTTGATAATTTTGTCCTATTCAAACTTGTGCGTTGGCGTCACATCCAATTCTGTCGTACCTTCCTTATACTTTCCGTACTCTAGAGGAAATGTTTCACTGGTCGAGCCTTTGTCTTCTTCCGCTTCCCCCTCCTTGACTTGTAGCATGTTGCAATCAGGGTGGAAGACTTCATAATCCTCCATCTGCCAGTGGAATAGTCCGTTTAGCGAACTAGTCTCATCCTCCGAGCAACTCCCAATCTCCAATACCCCTTCTTCATCTGGCTCCATTAGCTTTCTTTCATCATCATTTGATTCTCCTCCTGATTCAGATGCTGAAGATGCTAGATCTTCACTAACCGCCTAGTTCTTCAGATCAATAGTGTACTTCCTCCCCCAACTCTCTATCGAGAGTGTATTCTTCTTCTAGTTGTGGTTTGCCTTGGTAGCTATCAACCATCCTCGTCCCAAGAGTGCATCGTACGTCTTTTTCTCCAATGGGATGACGACAAAATTTAGCAAAAACAATTGCGTGCCGATCAAGACTTTCTGCTCCATTAGTGTACCAAGCGGTCTGATGCCATGCTGATCTACTCCCACAAGGTGGAATGTTGGGGGCCAAAGAGTCGACTTACCCAAACACTTCCAGGTCTCTTCTGGCAGTACGTTTACTCCCGAACCTCCATCGACGATAGTGTTAGATAATTTCATTCCCAAAATTTCCATCTCGACGACAGCTGGTTTCCTTCCGATGCTTACTGCGAGTAGCATTGGATCCGTAGTCTCGGCTACCGGTTCTGGCGTTCGTTCTGGTGGACCCTTCTAAAGATTTTCCTCAATAACATTTGTAAGCGCTACTCTGAGATAAGGCATCGTTTGCAAGAGGTCAGTTACCTTAATTGGTACGGTTGTGTGAAGCATCTACCGTACGATGTTCTTCTCCAACTCCGACTGCAGCAACGTACTAGTAGCTTTAGAATTCCTGCATTCATTCACCATTGCCTCTTCTACTTTTGTCTTGGCTTCCCGAAATCTTTCTTTCTCCATACAAGGGTCTGGATAATTTGCCCTTTTTGACTGCGCCCTTGTAATTGCCAAGACTTCTTCGTCGGCTATCTCCAGCATATTGATACTACCTTTCTGCTTTGGACAGTCGGTGTCTTCATGATCACCTGGTCCACACCACTTGCATAGCTTTCCCCCGATGCCTTGGCCGCTCTGACAATCCCTCGCGAAGTGACCCCATTCGTTACAGTTTCGGCATTGGATCATGGGCCGTCCTTTGCTATCATACTGAATCTTGCTTCTGGGCGTATTTCTTCGATTGTTACGGTAGCCTCCAGAGGATGCATTGTTGCTCTATGGCTTTGGCGGTGTGGTCGAAGGGGTTGACTGTTCGCCTTGGGTGAAGAATACTTATGAACTTCTGGTTTTTAAGTTGTATGGGCACTCTTTGACGGGTTGTCCCATAACTTGGCAGATGTCACAGAATAATTTTTTCGGGCAATTTGCCTTTGTATGACCTTCTGTCTTGCAATCGGTACACCATAATTCAATTGCCTCTTTATATCCTTCCCTGTCCGCTTTCAGTTCTTTCATCATCCGCATCATATCCCACCGAAGAGCTTGTATAGTTGCCGATTCATCTTCGCTTTCTTCTACACTCCCTTCGTCATCCCTCTTCTTCCCCTTCAAGGATGTCCTGTTCTCACTTTCAATGTCCATCACTCGATTGTATGCTTCGTTATATGAGGATGGCGGTACCACTTTCATTTTTCACTGAAGCAAGGGAACCAATCCCTCAATGAACCATCTTTTTTTTAAGCCATCTGCCGGCTGTGCCTCAAGCTTTCCTATCAAGTCTTTCAACTTCCTGTTGTAGGTCCGTACGTTCTCGTGCTTTCCTTGTTTAGTATGATATATCTCCATGACGATCTCACTATCGTCTCGTAGAAGTTTAAACTCCTCCTGGAAACCTTGTTTCAATACCCTCCATGTAGCTCTCTGTGCTTGATCCAGTTCCGAGTACCAATCAATGGCACTGTCTCTGAGCGTCGCTGGAAATGCCTTCAACCACTGGTCGGGATCATCCTGCCCGCTGGCTATCCAGATTGTCTCACATGTCTTGCAATGCCGTACGGGATCTTCAGAGCCATTCCCCATGAATTTCGGCAACTTTTGCCGCTCCAGATGAGCCATCTTTCTTGGCTGACCTCCTTGTGTGTTGGACCCGGTTAGACTGGTGGTTTCCTTGCTACGTCCTTGTGCGTCACTTGCACTCTTAGCCACGTATGAGGCACTCCCATGTCCTTCGTCAGCGTCCTCAACACTGTGGGTCTCCTCGGGTTCCCTCCAGTGCTCTCTCTGCCTTGGGGTCTTAAGCTCTAGTCTTCCACTCCTAAGCCATTCGTCGTCGTCCGAGAGGGACAACTCTCGAAATTGTCTGATGCTATTACTCAAATCATCTTCGTTCTCACAGGGGTTATATCTTCCCATGTACGGAGTGCCGAAGGGGTCCCTGTCCCTTCCCTCTGTCAAACTGTGGTGCGCTCGTTCAATGGATATGTTTATTTTTGTCAAATTTTCATATGTTCTTTTAATGCTCTGATTTATTTCAGTGAAATCCTCACCCAACTCTTTACCGGTTTGTTTCAGTCTCCTTCGCCGGTTTTCTTGCTCTTGGAGCCTAAGTGATCGCCGAACCTTTTCTTCCTAAGTCTCATTCCCGTAATTTTCGATTCTTATGCTTTGTTAAAGCCCATCACGGGCATTTATTAGTTATTCAAGTGATCATTGCTGGATTCATAGGAATACGGTGCAGCCTAGTGTCGTTCTTCCTCTTCACATTTGGTTTTGTCTTCTAGCGTTATGCACGGTGCTGCCTTAGCGGCTCGCGTCTTCTTCTTCTTGCAAGTCACCGCAAGATATGGAAATGGCGGGCTAGTAACGTGGGCATGCGATTCAGGAGGTGATTCACCTCGTCGTTTACTTCCAACCGATCCCAGATGACTTCCTCAGGGATCTCCCGTATATGTGATTCCCTACGCACGTGGTCACGTAACGATATTTTCCACAAATTTACCAGATCTTCTGTCAATGAGTCTTCCCGTTCCTCATTAGCATTTACAGGTTCTTCCGCTAGTTGACCCATTATGCTGCCATAATGAAGGATGCCCTAGTCTGTTCAGGCAACGACGCCAAATGTTTGCCTACGGAATGTAATTCAAGTACTACATACTACTTGCAAACTAGTCATGTGCAGGATATATAGCAGAACAGTAAACTAGAAAGATATCATGTTTGAACACCAGAAGCTTTATTCATTAACAGAAATATCATGTACAATCACAGAGTATCAACAGTGCTTATCAGTGTCACCATCGACACATAACTATCTCCCGACTACCACAACAGACTACATATAACGTTCGGCGATGGTTAGATAACCAACCGACACGACGTTTCATAACAACATTAATATTAACATTAATCTGGACATGATTACCGGAAAGTACATGACATGTATTATTCCAGCTAACTATAGTTTTATTAGCAATTGGCCGACTACGGCCAACAACAAAGTAAAAATATACTACTAACACTGATCAACAATTCGCTTTTGGGCATACATCGGTAGAAGCACATCCTCATCATCATCTAATAATCCTTCAATGTCTTCTAATAAGCAGTCTTTCATCTGGTGAAGAGTGAGCCTGTTGTAACTACGCCTTCGCACCTCGAACTCATCTGTACAATTGGCCCAAAAATCTTTGAGAGCGGATATGTGAGCATAGTTTCTCTCAAGTCGGCTAGCGTAGACGCCATGAGGGTCATAAGATCGTCTCTCGCTGTAAGGCTTGAGACCAAGTTTGTCTAACTCATCTCCCATGGTTTTAGCATCTGCTGCAATCCTGCATGTATAGATTCCCAGTCCCAATGGAAAATTGAGTGCGGGTTTCTTTCTAATCCTCAAGAATGCATGGGCATCGTGTGCCTGCCTTAAGAACTCCATGAAGACAACTTCATCTGATGGGTACCTTGGTAGCATGTGTGGGGCACCGAAATAGCCATAGACTCTGAGATAGGTGAAAGTAGGAAATTGTATGAACCAATCCACCCACTCTGCCATCGCTGTCCTGACTACTGAAGAATACGGACATGCAATTCATTGTCCAGGTCCCGCACTATGTACATCAGAAAAGCCTCATTCACCCTCTTGTAGTGATGCAGTGACTTCGTGAATTCCAACTGAGGATAGTAGTTGTAGATATGTTGTACGCTCAGTGATCCCTCGATGTTCAACCCTCTGAATTGACCTTGGTAGGGCACTAGGTAGACTAGGTAAGAAACCATATGGAACTCATGATACTCGAAATAATCTATTATATGCTGATGAATGCTATCACTGATCAAGGTAGGCCAATCATAGAACTCAGTCTTCTTCATGATGTGGGGCATGGCGTAGAACATCCAAAGCTGAAACTTGGTAGCATCTTCTTGTCCAGTGACCCTGTTGAGCAAGGTGATTATGATAGCAATCTCATCTTTGAACTCATCTCGTCCGATGTTCTTAGGCAAAGTCTTATGCTTTTCCTTCATCCACCTTTGAGCAATCTTCTTGCTATATTTGTTTTTGTGCATTTCCCACATCCTCTCACATTTGCCCTTTGAGATAGTGACACTTTCAAGCCAAGAGGGAATGGAGAAATATTTTTCAATCATATCAAGTTTCAAACTGCAAATCAATCTGCCATCAATTGATTGAATCTCCTTTGTAGCCAGGTTGTAATGCTTGATGCAAGCGATTACGAACTTGAGGCTCTGAACTGAAAAAGGAATAGACACTATTGCGAGGAGTCCAGAGTCCCAAGTTTCTGATTGAGGTGTTGCTTGCACTCTCCAAAGCGTGTAGATCAAACACTGGCTTGATGTGATGCAAGTCCATCTCAGCTGTTTTTAAGAAATCATGGTAGAGAGCTGATTTGGTCTTGAAATCATTGGGAGTGTACTGCATTCGGAAAACCTTGAAGAATGACTATAAACTCGCCTAGGTTCAGACAAGTTTTGAGCAACTTACTATTTTTAGAATGCTGATTTTTCTTCCTCCAACGGACAATTTTTTGAAATTATTTTTGAGATATGGGTTTTGCTCAGAATTTCGTTGCAAGACAACCCAAATCGTTCATTTTTGAAAATTTTGAATTTAGACTGAAAAAGCAGCAAACCCTAATTTTCTTCAATTTTTCATGAAAAAAGCTGGCATCTGGGTTTTGTTCAGAATGCAATTAGAAACGGACCCAATTGATTAGATTTGAAAAACACTGACAGCTGATCAAAAAAGCAGCCAACCCTAAGTTTTGAAATTTTCTTGAAAAAGCTGTGATATGGGTTTTCTTCAGAAGACTGATTTGAGGTGACCCAGATGATCAAAAATTGAATGCACTGAGGATTTCATTGATATGCAAATAAAAAGAAGTTGCTGCAACTTGATGAATTTCTTGAGAATTTCTTCAGAAGAATGAGATGATAAGACCCAAATGGCTGAAAATTGAAAATCTTGGCCTTCTCCTTGAAAAATTTGATCTTCTGGATGGAAAAAGTATGAAAAAGCAAGGGTTTATGCTGCTGGTCTGAAAAATTTGATGAAGGATCAGCAAACTTGAGTTCTTGAATCATGAAAAATTCTTCAAACTTGCTGTTCCACTCTTCTCCTTTGAATGCCACCTGCAAAAATAATGAATATTACATGAAAGAGAGGTGTTAAATAGATTTAGGGTTTGAAATAGGTTTGTTTTCTTTTGCTTTTCTCTTCAAAACCCTAAAATTTGTCTGTTCAATGAATTTGGACATTCTCTTCATCTCACAATTTTGAATTTTTTTTTTTAAATTTCGAAAATTTCTCTAAGGCATTGAAAGTTGGGCGCCCTTCTTGGCTAGGGACGCCCATTTGCTTCAGAGTTAGCCAATTTTTTTTTAGTTTTTCATCTTTTCATCCATTTTGACCCCCTACTTTGACCTCGATCTCCGGCTTCCAAATTAATCCAATGAACGAGCTGGATGGTTCATCGCATAGCTTGACTGATACTGGGAAGATTGTTCTAGAGGCATCTCTGGCGAAAAACTTCATTTTGACCTTCAAATTCATGGGAGCCTGTTTCCTCCAGGGGTGTTGAACTTTCACAGTGTTGGCCATTTTTATGATTTTCAAGTTCTTCCTTTTCCCTTTTATCTTCTAATGAAATATCTATTCCGGGAGCTACGCTGATCCGATTGACTGGCTAACAAGTTCACTGGATAGCTTGGCTGAATTTGACGAAGTGATCTTGGAGGCTGCATAGGTGAATTCCATCATTTCTGAGCTCTAAACCTTGGGTGCCCTTTCTCTCCAGGGGCGCCCAACTTGACCATACTTAGAAAATTTTCTTGTTTCTTCATTAACTCCTCTTCTACAGATGGTCTCGTCGGATCTGGAGTTTCAGGCACCGAATTGACTGATGGTTGGGCTCATCGCGAAGCTGATAAGATTTTAAAGGGGGTTCTCTGGGAGTGCTAACTGCAGTAAAGTCCACTAGAGGCCTCAAAAGTTTGGGCACCCTTCTTGGTTGGGGGCGCCCAACTTCACCATACTTAGCCATTTTTCATAAATTTCACCTTTGCTTTTGACTTTGACATTTAAGTTCTTGTTTCACCCTCTGTTTGCCTCCTATATCTAACGACTTCCAACTCGGATTGGCAAGCTGATAGTCTCATTGGAAAGCTTGTTCTGATCTGAAGAAGACATGTTGGAGGCAGTTTTAGCAAATTCATCTGTTTAAGCCCCCAAAAGCTTGGGCGCCTATTTCCTTCTGGGGCACCCAACTCCTCCAAACTTAGCCATTTTTTGATTTTCCATCTTTCAGAGTTTGAAACCTTCATTTTGTACCCTCAACTTTGATTTAAATTTTTCGGAGAATGACCAGTCGGATGTCTTGATGAAGATATCCGTTGCAAAGCTGACCGAAATCTAAAGAGATTGAGTATTTTAGCAAACCCTAATCTGCCATAAGAACCCGTGGTTCTCAGCCCTCTAACGATCAAATTGCTAGGTTTTGTTTTGTTTTCTGATTTTGTGATTTTTTTGTGTTTTAACAGCAATATGAAGAATTGCGATTTTGATAAATAACTGCAATTAAATTCCTAAATAAATGACAAAGCATCAAATAGCTTCCAGAACAATAGGTATTGATTTTATTCTGGCTCTAGAATGAATACAAAGAGATTCCAAATACAGATGAATGAAATAAATGATATTACAAGAGGAACCTGTTTGCTGTAGCAGCCACCTGAAGGAATGGAAGAAATGTACGGCTATCTCCAGAACACCAACCTTGGAGCTCAGAATGATAAGACAACACCAGAAACCCTAGGCGCCAACCTTGCCAGAGACAGAAGATGAAGAAAACAATGCGAATCCTTCCAGAGAGATAGTACGGCTCTTGTTGGTTCAGTACAGTACGGCCCAGCAGCAAGGTAAGATCTGGTACGGCCTTGGCCAATGATGAACTTCTCCTGAGTGAAGAGATTAAAGATTGATTCCCCTTGCCTATGCGCCAAAGAAAGAAGGAAACTGAAGATGCAATGATAGGCGTTTTGCTTGCCAAGAGGAAAGACGTGTTCTACAGCTGGTATGGCCTGTCAGCTGTATTTAATGCAGCCGTACCTTTTTGTCTTGGGAATCGCGCCTAATGCCAAAACACTGAAATCTCCAAGATCAAACCCTCCGATGAATGGATAAACCCTGAATGAATGAATTAATTAGCTCAGTCTGTAACCTCTGAATGAAGTCACCAAGATGCAAGCTTCAACTGGTATTGCACAGTCTCAGTTTGCCAATTCCTGAAGAGGTATCGTTCTCCAGAAACGAATCGTCTGCTGAAACCCTAGGTTTTGCAAACTCCAATGCTCAGAGAAAATACAAGACAAATTAGAATATCATAACATAATGGTTCGATTTGTCCTTTCTGAGAATATATACTTCCTTTGAGAAATTCGACCCAACAGCTCTTTTTAATAATCATTTAATAAAATGATCAAATTCGCCTTTTAGACTTAGGAGAATTAATAATAATTAAATGACGTCTCATTAATGAATAATAATTATTCATTTTGTCAAAATATAACACTTTATTATAAAGTATTAAAAATACTTTATAATATATCATTTAATCATTAATATTTTAAATATATTAATAAAGTGACTTTAATATAAAGTCAAAATATTAAATATTCAATAATCATCAAAACACTCCTTATTTCTCCGTCTGATCATCAAA
>VDFB02209051.1:0-14804 GCA_007258455.2 Sequoia sempervirens | reverse complement strand
ATGGTAGTCCATGAAATCTCATCTCTCCTGGGCATGTCATCAAGAAACTCGCGTACCTTTTTGTATGTTCCCATATCGTTGTAGCATACATAACTTGCAACGATGGTGCTCCAAGAAAACTCACTTCATTCGCCAATCCAAATCTACAATTTGCGCGCCAAATTATCAACTATATATTTAATGCAATAAGGATTATTGATGTCTGAAGTTGGCGCAGCCCTCATCTGCTATACCTGTGTGTCTGCGCGCACCTATTTCACAAGCGTAGCTTACAGTGTTAGGATGTGTTTTAGAGTGCGACATCAATTCGAAGACTTTGACAGTTTCCTTGAAAAGTCATTTTGTGCATATACCATTTTATGGCCTGGTTTATTTAGCTTGCTCCACTCTTTTGGAAGGTGTTATTTTACTTGCACGGTGACCAAGCCCACATACTTAGCACTTTACTTCGCATATGAGAATAAGTATTACGATATTCAGCTAATTAAGTAACACCTTCGCCAATATAGTCTTTTCACCTAATAATAGTAGGAGAGGCTCAGGTGCTATAAAAGTCTAAGACGAGCCTTGGAGATAGAGTAGCTAAGACAATAACCGGGGGTCAGCATAATGATCAGGATTTTATGCTTTTCCTCAAGGTTTTTATTTACTTGTATCAACATATAGAATATTCCTCCTTGTTTCTTGTGACGACTGTACTTTCTTATGCATGATTCTAACTTAGCTGTTGCTATTAAATGTCGAGTTCATTACTGTTTGGGAGTTTATTCTTTTGCATTGAGAACCTTACTTTAATAAGGATGGGAGATGACTTAAATGATTGAGATGAGAATATTAAATGTTGCAAGCCTACCACGGTTTATTACTTTACCATACCTCAAATGTTACCATTGAAGGATACAACCTATAGCAATGCCTTCATCTAGAGATTGTCCATGTCGCTTTCATAGTTAAGGATCCTTTCAAAATTAACCAAAACATAGACGTTCGATGTTTCTTTTTAAGAGTTTTCAATTTAACTTGAACCCCTATTTGTCTTTGTTCCTAGTTAGAAATGGTTTCTTGGTGCAGATTTTCCAATCACTTATGGCGTTTTGTTTGAGTATTCGATTTATTCATAATAACATATATAGGTATGGTTATGTTTCAGCTTAACATTTGATGGAAATTGTAGTATGTGTGTGTGTGAAAATTAAGTGCATAAACGAATTAGAACCAGTTCAAACACACCAATAGAACATTATAACAAAAACAGAAATATAAAAGGAATAGAGAAGTGCAAACTCAGTATCCTGTTTCCGTTGTCGTCCTATCGTCCTCTATCTTTAGTGTTTTTGTAGATTCCAGCCTTGTGTTCTCAGATTAGTGGCTAGGCTCAACAAACTATCTTCCTAAAGAATGAGATTTTGCTATGATATGAATGCATGATTAAGCTATGATAATGATTTTAGCTAAGAAACTTGAAATAAACATGATGCTATGATAAATGAATACTAAATGAATTAAATGCATAAACTCTACTTAATTGCCTATTACCAATGCTTGGATTCACATAGGTATTTATAGGACTTTCTGAATGATTCTGATTGGCTCTCTCGATTGACGGTTGTGATAATTCCTGGCAGATCAAACGGCTGAAGATAGATGAAATTGAAGGAGAAGATAGAAGAACCCTAGAAACAGATTTTTCTATTTTATTATGAAAGAGGAAAAAGAAGAGAAGATAAGAAAAAAGAAAGATTAAAAGCTGATAAATAAATGAATTTAAAAATTCAATTATTTATTTGTGGAGGACATTCAGCTTTTCTTAATTAAATAAAAATATTTAATTAAGCTTTTAAAAGCAGAAGAAAGTTTGTGATAAGAAAAGAGCTTTAATCATGTTTTATTGAAAAAAGCAGAATATCTCATAATTAAATAATTTAATTATGATATGAGAAGATTGCACAATTAGGTTAAAATACCTAATTTTGGATTGGAAAGAAAACATAAGATATTTTTAATTAAATAAGATCTATTTAATTAAATCACTTTTATGAAATTAATTAAATGAAACATTTAATTAATTAGAAGAAGAATTAAAATAGAAGAAAGGGGAAATATTTAAACTTAATTAAATCAAAAGATTTAATTTAAATTCAAGCAGTGATAATTAATTTAAATAAATAGAATGTATTTATTTAATTAATTAAGAGGACATATGAAAATAATTAAATAAAATAAATTTATTTAATTATGGAAGAGAAATAAGATGAATGAACAATATAATTAAATTAATTAAATTTAATCATATGTAGAGGACTTTAGAAAATTAATTAAATAATAAATATTTAATTAATTGTCAGGATTATATACATGACCATTTTTATGCGTATACATTTTGCCCCTCTTTAAAGTGATGTGTGAAACGCATTGCTTCAAAGAAAAATAAAAAAAAATTGCCCCTGATATGTTTCTGATTTTCGATATTGATGATGCCCCCTCGGGAGATAAATCACGGAAGAAGAAATTGATAAGGATTGAGGAACAGTGATTTAGCTCCTGATAGATAATGTGGTTGATGCCCCAGTGAAAAAGAAGATGAAAAATGGGAAATGCCACTACTGCCCATCCTGAAAAGACCCTTATAAGGTAAAAGGGGTAAAATGAGGTGTCATTTTCACCCTGTTGCTACAGTGAATTTTGAGCTCTGAGAGTGACTTGGCGAAATGGTGATCCCCGTGCACAGACATAGGTTCGAGCGAGCGCGACGGTATCAGAGACCAGCAGCGTATGGACCACCGGTGAGTGATTCGAAACCTCTAAGTTGTCAAATTTCACATTTTTGATCGATATTGAATTGATTTAAAGTCGGACTGTAATTTTTTTGGAACGTTTTAGCGCATTTAAGTATAGTTTTAGCACATTTGACAAATAGTGTAGCGCATCTAGGGTCTTCCGTAGCGCATCTAGCAACAAGTCACAAACTGATTGTTTAACACATCCAATAGATAAAGTTGCGCATATAGGTTGAAATAGGCTAGGTCAGAGATTTAGCGCATCTAGGGCACAGAACTGCGCATTTAGGGTTTGGTCCAAAAATGTTAGAGTCGTGCATTTGATAGATAGAATAGCGCATCTGAGGTACAGAGTTGCGCATTCGAAGTTTTAGCGCATTTAGGAAATAGTGTTGCGCATTTGAGAAAAACTTTGGCGCATATGGGTTTTTAGCGCATATGAGTAACAGAGTTGCGCATTTAGGAAATTTTCCCCAGAATAGCCGTTTGCTGAAAAAATAGTGATAAAAATTGCTTCTTTAGTCAATAGATAGATAAATTGTCGGATCATCATGTTGATAGGATAGAAATTTGAATAGAGAACTGATAACTTTGCTTTCCGCGATTGAAAAACAAAGAGTAGATGAGAAATTGATTGATTTGAATTTGATAACTTTGCTTCTCGTGATTGAAAAACAAAGAGTAAACGTTGTGATAAATTTGCTTTCTGCGATAGAAAACAAATAGTAAAATAGAGATTTAAATTTGCATCCATGATTGAAATACAAACAGAAAAGGATATGTGTTGATAAATTTGCTTTCCTGAAAAGAAAAACAAATAGTAAATGATGATAGAGTAGATTGATTAGTCATGCTGATAGATTGATGTAGCACTTGATATAGATTATTGATATGTTATGTTGGGTGTTGTGATGTTTTTGGACAAAATAGGAGGCTTTCAAAAGCCTCCAGATCAGAGAGCGGTTCCCCTTGTGCTGGGAGCGGATAGGAGAGTTGACACCGGCCGAGTTACAGGTGATTGCAGATTGTGGATTGGGGCCACTATTGACCATGCCGCGAGGCATTCAGACCAACAGGGGACTATTGACGGCCTTGGCCGAGAGATGGCATTCTGAGCATAACACCTTCCACCTGCCGACGGGTGAGATGAGTGTGACACCGGAGGACGTGTATCAGATTCTGGGGATTCCGGTGGTTGGAGCCCTTGTGGTTTATGACCACAAGGAGATCGGTGGGACAGAGGCATTACAGCGGGTATGTGGCGATCCCGATATCTATGGGTACTAGATAGACTGGGATGACTTCAGCAGGTATCCAGCTCTAGTAGCGGTATTGGCAGCATTTGTTGGAGGTTTCCTTGGACCGGACCATCGGTCCAAGGGATTTTCCGTGGGGTGGGGGAGGATGCTAGAGTGGATGATCACTCAGCCGCGAAGATTTGCCTGGGGGAGTTGCGTCTTAGCTGATATGTATCATGACCTTCATCGGATTGTATACAGAGGATCCACCAGCCTGGCGAGTGGAGTTACATTATTGCAGATCTGGGCGTGGGAGCACATTGCTGTCACGAGACCATTGTGTACCAGGGCGAGACCAGCAGGGAGGCCGTACGTATATGCGTATTCTGGTGCAGTTGTCCAGCAAAGGCTGGGAAAGGTAGAGTACTGGCGGTGAGTGCTAGATGATGTGGATGCAGTGATATGGAGGCCCTACGTGACCGCAGGCATGGGCTGCACGGATCGCTTAGAGATGTCGCTTGTGTGCGCATCGGGCGAGCACCGAAAGGGTGGACGCCTTATTATTGAGATACTGACTATGGGTTCTCGGAGACGCTTTGGTTTCACGCTAGTGATGCCCTCAGCATGCTAGTTTCATTATGGGCTAAGGGGATGTAGGATGGGGGCCATGCATTCCCTACCGTGCGTACTTACACGAGTACATGTCTTTACAACTTGAGGTATGGGTGGACAGCGACGTATTGGGTCGAACAAGAGGTAAAAGAAAGAATCATCGCCGACAGTGTGACACTCACAATGTGCGAACTGAGGACAATATTAAGAATATTTTCATTGGCAAGGTATGCACTCCACAAGAAAGATAGGATATAATTAGAGCCCTACATGACTTTCCAGATATAGTAGCCTGGAGTTATGAAGATTTGAAGACTTATGATACATCCATCATAACTCATACTATACCCCTGAAGCCAGATGCCAATCCTTTCAGACAGAGACAGAGACCTATCAATGCATTACTAGAACCACTAATATAGACAGAAGTCCAGAAATTGATGTCTGCCAGAATCATATTTCCTGTCAAACATTCAACCTGGGTAGCAAATTTGGTTCCAGTGAGAAAGAAGAATGGAGAAATTAGGCTCTGTGTTGATTTCAAAAATCTAAATAGATCGTCAAAAAAATATAACTATCCAGTTCCCTCTTTGGATGAAGTGCTACAAGTGGTCAACGGTTCCCAGATGATGTCCTTTCTTGACGGTTATTCAGGATACAACCAAGTGATGGTCCAATATGAGGACAGACACAAGACTGCTTTTACAACTAAGTGGGGTACCTTTGCCTACAGGAGGATGCCATTCAGTCTCATGAATGCCAGAGCTACGTTCCAAAGAGCTATGGATATTTCCTTTAAGGATATTATAGGCAAATGCATCATCATTTATATGGACGACCTGACTGTTTTCTCAAAGAACTAAGGGGATCACATCTCAGATTTACACAAAGTGTTTCAGAAGTGGAGAGAATTCGGCATATCCTTGAATCCTAAGAAGTGTATTTTTGGAGTAACAGAAGAAAAGCTATTAGGACATGTCATATCAGAAAAGGGAATTGCTATAGATCCCGAGCGAGTGGAGGCCATATTGAGGATTCAGCCGCCTGCCAGTAAAAAGGAGATGAAGTCCTTCTTTGGTAAGATTAACTTCGTCAGAAAATTTATCACCGGATTTGCTGAAATTGTGAAGCCATTGAATGCAATGTTGAAACAAGATGCCAAGATCAAATGGACTACAGAAGCAAAGGAAGCCTTTGCAGAGATCAAAAGAGCCATTGCTGATGCTCTAGTATTAGTAAGTCCTAACTACAGCAAACCCTTTTATATCTATTCATTTGCTTCAGACCACTCATGTGCTGGAATGCTTACTCAAAAGTCTGATGAGGGAAATGAGAATCCTATTGCTTTTATGAGTGCACCGTTGAATGATGCTGAATTGAAATATCCAAGTGTGGAAAAGCAGGCATATGCCTTGGTCAGAGCAGTAAAGAAATTCAGGCATTATATCATCAAAAATAAGGTGTATGCAATTGTTCCTGATTCTGCAATTAAGTTGCTTCTGATGCAAAATAAATTAGGTGAGCGCAGAGATAAATGGGTGACCATGCTTCAAGAGTATGACATTGAGATCCAGCCTATGAAGCTTGTAAGAGGACAAGGACTCACCCAGACTATGGCAGAAATAGGCCCTGAATTGTCTGTTTAGAACTATAATTTTGAAGAGGTTTCCCCAGATGGTTGGTATGATGACTTGGTCTATTATCTGCTGAATCAATGAGCTCCAGGCCATCTTAATGCAGTTCAGAGGTGAGTTTTTCTGTTGAAAAGTGATGGTTTCATGTTGAAAGGAGTTGTTTTGTATAAGAAGAATCATGAAGGTATTTATTTAAGGTGTCTTGGGAAACAGGAAGCTGAGAGAGTGATGAACGAGTTCCATGAGAAGTACGGTACTGGTCATAGTTCAGCAATTGCTACTGCAAATCAAATTTTGAGGGCAGGGTATTATTGGCCTACATTATTCAAGGATGTTCATCAACATGTATGGACCTGTCACACTTACCAGACTGCAGCAACAAGAGAAAGGTGTGCAGCACTCCCGCTCCAACCGGTCACCGAGGTAAGACCTTTTGCTCAATGGGATATGGATTTCATAGGCCCCATCAACCCACCATCTTCTGCGGGACACAGGTACATTCTTACTATCACTAATTACTTTACAAGGTGGAATGAAGCTTTTGCTTGTAGACAATGCACATCAGATGTAGTGATTGATTTCTTAGAGTCAACCATTCTTAATCGGTTTGGATGTCCTATTGCTGTTGTTTGTGATAATGGTCCTGCCTTTGCATCTTTGAAATTCTCAAATTGGACTTTTGATCATGGCATTATTGTGAAGTTTGCTTCTAATTATTACCCCCAGGGAAATGGCTTAGCAGAATCCTCTAATAAGAACCTGTGGACAGTCATTCGTAAATTGTTAGAGAGGAACCCAAAAGACTGGCATACCCAGCTTCGATTTGCCCTTTGGGTAGATCATACTAGACTCAAGTCCTCCATTGGAACATCTCCTTATCACTTAGTGTATGGCCTGGAACCAGTCTTCCCTATCCAACTTAAGATCCCAACTCTACAATTTATAAATCAGTTTTATGACGAAGGAGACAGAAGGGAGGCTAGGTTAACAGAATTACTGCACCTTGAGGAGAAATGAGACAATGCCCTGGAGAATTTTGTCAAACATCAGGGGGTAGTTCAGAGATGGTTTGATAGGAGGGCTAAAGTCAAAGCCTTCAGGATTTCTGACCTTGTCCTATACTGGGATAAGCCTCATGATCAGAAAGGGAATCATGGAAAGTTTGATAAACTATGGCTTGGCCCATATCGGATTGTTGAAATACTTGGAGATAATGCCTTCCGTCTGAGGACTCTCACGGGAGAGGATATCCCACTGCCTGTCAATGGGCAGTATCTGAAACATTATTTCCAGTCTTGAGCTATTTGCAGCTCCCTACTCTGTACATAGTTAGTTTAGGTTGCTTTGCTTGTTGTTTGGTTAGAGTAGGTTTTCTTTTCGGTTTGCTTGCTTTGCTTTGGTTAGGGTATGTTTGCTTTGGTTTGTTTGTTTTGGTTTTCGTTGCTCTTGCTTTTGGTCCTTTCCTTTTGGGGATCTTTGGGTGCATCTATATGGCAATGATGATAAAGCAGGTCTAACGTTCCTGGTATTTCCCTTACAAACTTTAATCACCCTTCTAGGAAAACATGGTACGAACTCTCTACCTAATGTCACTTATCCTTATGCAGAGGCAAAATGGTTTTCTAGTCAGATTAACAGGAATATATTGGGGTCTTCTACTTTTAATTATTAATATACGCGAAGTTGCAGGAGGTCTTATGAGGTTTGAACAAGTGAAAAATCCTTTTCTGCTCTAGTGCCACTGTGGTTCTCAGCCTTGAGTGTGAACTTCACTGTTCATAGGTTGAAGGAAATGAGTGAAAAGAAAAGAAATATCAAAAAAAAAAAAAAAAAAAAAAAGAGAAAAAAAAAAAAAAATATGAAAATCAAGAAATTTGAATTCAACTTATCGGGGATCTCGAATATCTCACCATGGCTATAGACTTAAATGGTAGTAGAGCTATGTTCAGAGGATCACAACAATAACCTCATCGGGCTATGGACTGACCGGCAAACAGGTTCTAACATCTAGGTTACTTTTAGAGTATGAATCTTTACGTAGCTTGTTCATACCTAGTCTGGTTCTTGTTGCAACTAAGGGACGGTAATGAATGCATGTGCACACACTTTGACCCTGGTATAGGAATGTTTGAATGGCTAGGGGTTTCTTTGTTTAAACATGGGATGGTGGCTGGATGTCTGAGTTGAAACTAGGAGTTCTGGGTTCATGATCCTATTTGTCATCGAAATGCTCAGGAGCATTTCCCCAGCAGAGTCGCCATTTGTTGTGCAGTTTTTGCACACGCCCCACTTGGAGTAGGGACCCTCTTTTCGGATGTCTTTTGACCTTTGGTTTTATTGAATTTATCATTTTGGGGTCTTGACATGTTGGTCTTGCTAGCTTTGACCTTGCCTTGAGGCTGGAATTGATTGAAATTAAGTTTTAAGCCAAATCCGGGTTTTCACCGATCTGGCCCGCCTCGCAGATTTTCTCCTAGGCTCCCGGTCTCTTTGTCCGCTTTCTCGCCGCATTCCCGGAATATGAGCTTTGCTTGATCCCCGGTGATTTTCCGCCATAGCGATTTTTCGACTCTCGCTAAAATCCCGCCTCGCTATTTCGTTTCGTGATTTCCACAAAATATGTTTTTCCGCATCTCTAATATTTTTTGAATTCCGCTTTACCGGGCTTCCAGATTTGTCGGCGTCTTGTCACACATTAATGACCGAGGCATCATTCTGAGTTCATCTATTCACTTGCTTTTGCTCTGGCGATTGGGAATTTCCATTTGGGCTTTGAGGATCGATCCTGACTCGTGTGCGTGAGGTTTGTTTGGGTACTAGTGTCTGGGTTTTCATTGCTTGGGCATGTTTGCTGTGTGGTCATGTTTTCAAGCTTGAAGTTCATTCACATTAATCCATGGTAGGTCATCATTGGCCCTCCTTTTATTTTGCATGATGTTGGGGTGTTTCGGCATTGGGTGTTGTTAATTTTGGGTCGGCCTTTGCTTGATTTCGATTCCGTATTTATAGAGTTGGGGTTAGATTCATTTCTTCAAGAGTTTCTATCTTCGTGCCTTGTGAGCTTGCATTTATCCATTAGAGAACAGGTGTATCTATTTGAGGGGTTCGAGGTTAGATTGTTTATCCTCTTGGTGCGAAGTCTACCGTATTGTGCGAAGTTAGGGTTTTCTTTGGTGTTTGGCCCAGAGCAGAGAATGCGTTGTGATTGAATGATCTTCTCCCTGGTATTACGCTGACCCCCCCTCATCCTATGAAGATTCGGGTGCTTTAGGTAAATCATTAAACTGATATTTTAAACCTTGGAAGTTCCCCTGGTTTTAATGGCAGAGGTCTGGTTATTCAAGTTAGGGCATCATCGTTTTAACATAGGGATTCGTCCTTTGAGAGCTTTTGAGAAGTTGAGACCCTTTGCATCCTGAGTTTTGTTGATTATTGTCAGTTTCAAGACCATTAGAACTCAGGTAGAGGAGATCCCGTGATCATTGAGCTTTTGGTTCGCGTTTCGTCGTTTATCGGGTTTCTGAGGTCCTCGTGGAATTCTGCCACTTTCGGATTTTCCCGGTTTGGGCTTATTCCGCGGGCTGAGGTAATTACCGGAATATTTCGAGCTGCCCGCAAAAATCCGTTCCATCCGGATTTGTTCGGATTTCCTGCCTGGCTTTGTCCTTTTGATGTTTTGATGATAGGACCAATGGAACGATTCTTTAATGTTGATTTCTTGTTGCCAGTGAGTGAATTTAATGATTATCTTTTGATCTTTCATCCGTACTAACGATCCATTTGACTATTGGTGCTTTGGCGACAGGAATCCATCTGGGTCGGATTTCTCCGAAATTCTGCCCCAACTGGATTTTCCCGGATTGCATTATTTTTCCGGACTGCTTGTTTTTCTGGATCTTGAAAGGATTAGCAGTTGTGATGAATTTCAATGGTTTTATATGATCTTATGCTAACCTTTGGTCAGAATATGCCTAATAATTGAGTACTAATGGTATCTTTTGTGAGTGCAGGCCGAATCAAGCAAGGCTACGGTTGGGAAATCTAAGGGTGGCACAGGAGGGTCATCCATCTCTGAGGTAGAACGGTTACGACTAGATATGAAGAGCCAGCTTCCCGAGAGCAAGGTGTCTACTGTGTGGGCCGAAGTATCTGATACCAATGTTGGGGCCTGGAGATACAAGGAGTTTAAGTAGAGGACGACGGAGAAGGATCTGTCGGCCTTGAGGCAGGGAATGATAAAATCCGGACTAGTGCATGTGGCAGGCTTCCCTCCGGCGGTCCAGTGTTATGAGCTGATTCTTGAGTGTGCCAGACAGTATGACTTTGATACACAGAGGGTGGTTAGCACTGAGGGAAGAGTCTTGGCAAACTTCAGTCCTGCCTCCATTGCACAAGCTTTCAGCATGCCTGATCTACCTTCAGTGTGTGCTCTGAATATAGACACTGCCAAAATGTATTATGAGAATGAGCCCATCAAGGCTCAACAGATGATTAACTCATGGTTGGAGAAGCCAAAGTCCCACCATTCTAAGTTGCCCAAACAGTTGCACATGGTTAGGTTCAGATCAGATGTATATGACGCCATCACATTTTTGAGCAGGGTGGCCAGATTGAAAAGTGCAGGAGTGTTGGAGAGTTGGATGGTCCATGTGATCACCAAAATTGGACAAGGGACCAATTATCACTAGGCAGGGCTTATCAGCACAGAAATTGACAAGCAATTGAGGAGTGTCCTGGAGACAAAGAGGTTCACTATGTCCTCATATGTAATGTATGTGTTGGCCATCTCTTACCCATATAAGGGTCTGAATCCGAGGGGGACATTTGGACAGGATATCATTTATGAGGTCTATCCAGAATTGCATCTTGGGCATAAAGATTACAAAAGGGCTAAGGACGCATTCACGATGCATATCACCCAGACGCTACATAATGCTGAACACATGAGGTTGTCTGACGGAGCCAAGGGGCTAATAAAGAACTACGGAGCCTGGTTCATCCAATTCCCCACCTTCACCTACCTCAGAATTGATGGATGCCTGGTTACTCCGTACAGGTTGCCTCGGTACCCTACTGATCACCTTGTTTTGTTGGAGGTTGTGAGGCAAATTTGTGAATTTGATGCTGTGGTAAAGAGAGAGAAGCACAAGACAGGCTTTGGTGGGGATTTCCCTCTTGGAATTGGAGTGGCAGAAATGTGCCCTTCTATTCAATCAGCCCACACAATAGGAGAAGAGCTGGCAGCATATGGTTTCTCCTTCCATTCCAAAAGGATGAACTTTGACATAACTGGAGAAGCATAGAAGAGAGCCACTAGGGAATACCGCCATAAGGATGACCTGGAGGATTATTGGGCCAACATCAAAGATGATCTTGAGGCTAGAAAGAAGAGGTACTCCAGGCTCCCTGTGGAGGTAGTTAGATAGTATAATGTTAGGTTGATTCTGGATCAACTGGATGATGACGAAAACCTAGTTCAGGACCACGCCTATGAAGCTATAAAGGACAGGTCGGTCGGGGATATCGATTGGAATGAGGATGAGGTTACAGAGTTGGAGGACTTAATGGTTCCCGTCATGAAATTCACCTCTTCTTGGATAAAACATAAAATTTGGGAGTTGGAGAGTGCAAAGGTAACTTGTACTTTCGAATTGATGGGGAGTCTCAGCCCCATGTCTACTTCAGAGGAATCCGGGGAAGATGACCCCAAAGGGAAAACTGCCAAAAGCTCCCCTTTTAAGATCAAGGCCAGAGGTCCTAAAGAGGGTGAGCCTGAAGCAAAAAGGAAGCCGAAAGGAAAGAGAAGATGGAAGACTCTGGTGCTTAGTAAGTCCTCTGATGAGGAGGAAATGGAAAAGGCAGAAGAGGAAGATGCTCCCCCACCGCCGAAGAAGGCAAGAACAACTCGAACTGCAAAGAAGAAGGGTCAGGGTGCTTCAGGTGATGAGCCTCCAATTGTTGATGTGGAGAGTTCAGGAGGGGAGAAAGCCAAGGTTTATACCAGGAGATCCAAAACTCCCTCTCCGAAGGATACTATGCAGAAGAAGGATTCTCCTCCGAGGCCACCAGTTGTGGAGCCACCCAAGGCTGTTTCTCCTCCACCAAGCATACCAGAGCCAGAAATTCTGGGGGAACAGGAGACTAGCGGAGAAGCAGAGCCCTTCAAGGAGGGGACTCTCTTTAGTGAAGCAACAGAGCTGGAGGTGGAAGAGGAGGAACGACATACTTCTCCTTTGGTACAATATGAGGACTCCCCGGAAAGTGACAAAGGCCGCGGATCGCCTGAGCCGGAGGAAAATATCCCTGCTAAGGTCCCGTCACCGGTACATCTAGAGGTGGAACTTGAAGAAGCTGGCCAAGGTGAGCAATTCCCCGAGGAAGAGGAGGATAGAGTAATTGCAGAAGGTGCAAAAGAAGAAGAGAAAGCGACAGAACAGTCGGAGGAGGGGAAAACAGAGGAAATCCGGGTGGAGCCTGTAGCTCCGGACTGGTTAGAAAGAGAGCTTGCAAGAAAGAAATAAGTGATTGTTGAGGATACTCCCTTGGACTGGGACGAAATGCTGTCAAAGATTGGCAAGGGGAAGAAAAGGAAGGCTGCCAAGGTGGTTTCAAAGGTGGAAAGGGATGAAGCCAATAATAGGGTTATCCACATTGCCACTCCTGTCGCAGACAAAATGAGAGAGGATGTTACAGGTCAGGATTATAATGTGCAAACGATCAACCTTGGGCTTGCATCCATGGAGCAGGATATAGAAGAGTTTGAAGGGTCTAGTGCGGTGATTATTGACAGATTGAAGAGGGAGACTCAGACCAAGCATGAATTAAAGAGGGAAAATAAAAGATTAAGGAAGTGTTTGGAGGAGGTAATGAAGCCTCTGCAATCCTTCCATCCTTCTTCTTCTGCCACTCCCAGCTTTTTGCCCAAAGAAACAATCTCCAAAATTGAGAAGATGAAAACCTCAACTCAGGCTTCAATAGATTGGTTGGTGAGTGTACAAACAAAGGGAGATGATGCCATCAGGGACATTCTATCGGTTGGAAAGGATGCAGTTCGAGCTAAGGAGCTATTAGAGCATGTACTATCCTAGGATAAGGAGGACATGGATCTCCTGTTGTAGAAATCAAGAGTTATCATGGGACATGGTCGGGATCAATTGCTGGCAGATGGAATCCTTCCTTCCTCCAGATTGGATGAACCTTGGGAATGGTTCGAAGCTCTGCAGATTATGCAGAAGGCAATGAAGAAGATCCTGAAAAGAAAGAAACAGATTGATGGGGATCTCACTGTAGTGTATGATGGATGCATTGTGTTCTTTGAGGTGGTGACCGGCAGGAGGAAAATCACTCCCAAGTACCTGAGTCTTGAGCAGCTAAGGGAATGGTGGCATGAAGTTTATGCCCCAGATACAGAAGGAGTTGTAATCGGCCACCAGCTTGATGATGCAGCCACCTACTTAGCAGTGATGGATAAATATCTGGCCCATAGGGAAGATTGGGATAAAATTGTTGAACGGTCCAAGGAAGAGATTGATGCTATTAAATGTTGGCTTAATGTATTACCTTTGCCACCTGTCACCGAGCTAGATGGAACATGCTTGAGGGTGCAGGGTTCGTTTGGAAAGAGAGGATAAGGGAAGAAGTGGTTAATGCTTATTTTGAGATTTGTGCTTCCCTATTATCACAGGGCATGCATTGGATGAGAATGCATTGAAGATTGTGTCAAGGCCAACCTGGATGATGGCATTTAATGTGTGCCTTAGTTTGTTTTTCCTTGGCCGACCTGTTTTGGCATTTTTTTATCATTTTGTAAAAATGTTTTGGCTGGGCCGACATATCTTGGGGGTTACTATAAATGGGAATTCTTGCCTCATTGTAAGAGGTTAGACATTAGCTAGAAGACATTAGAAATTAAAGAGCAAGAGCTAGAGTATTTTGTAATAGGAGTAGTGTTTGATTTCTTGAAGCAAATTCTGTATCAGAACAGTTGAATTGTTGCAGCATTTTGGTGATTAATACAATTGAAGACATTGTGGTTTTCTTGGTGAAATCTCTTGTGTTATTTCATCTTGCATGGTTCTTTTGTTCTATCTTTCAAATTGCTTGAAGATTTAGGGTTTAGTATTCAGAAATAAATCAATTTCAGTTGGATGCATGATGTTTATGATTTCATATTTGGAATGTTTGTAGCTATCTCTAGTCTACACTCCCAGTAACTATCTGATTGTAGTAGGCTGGTAAAGTCAACTTGGACCATATATTCAATGTGTTTAAGTTTGATTGTAGATGAAAGTCTATGATTTGAAAATCTGTATCCCTCAAAAGATTGCACCGTTCTTGGAAGATTGCATTATGGGTTGAACAAGAACTGGTTATTTGAGATAGGTCCATTCCAAATATCTGTTGTTTACATTGTTCATTCTAGGAGTAGTTTAGATTCTGTTATATCCTCGCACCCTTGTCTTTTGCTATTTCTTTATCATTTTGGGCTAAATTTAGGATTAAAGATCATATTGCAAGATCTGATAAGTAGAAAGATACAATTT
>VDFB02209050.1:0-10025 GCA_007258455.2 Sequoia sempervirens | reverse complement strand
TATAATTTGAATTGAATTTTCTTAATGTTTCAAAGAATATTTTTTTTGTATAATTTAATAATGGTGTAGATTAAGAGATTATTTATGAAATAATTTAACATAAAAAATTTATAACTTAGAGGGAAAGTGTTTGAAGGATGGTATATAATTATAAAAGGAATGTTCCTACCTCTTCTTTATAATTATATTTTATAACTCGTTTATAAAATATCATTAGTTTACTTGAGCTTGAGTCATTTATTTTATAATTTTTGACTTCTTACTATAAAATTCAATGGGTGTGCGTGCAAATTATTTATTGAAGTCAACATGAATGAACTTAATTATAAAGTGGCATGTTCATTTCCTAAAATTCTACTAGAGATCAAATGTATATCATATAAGAAAATGTAAGATCTAAGAGATCATCAAATAAGAAAATGTATGTATATTGAATATATAGAAAATGTATACATATATCATATAAACATGTAAACATAAGAAAACACATACATACATGTAAATAGATTCAATGTATAAACATGTAGCATGTTATAAGCAAAGAGCCAAATGTATGTATATAAGCAAAGTTCATCAAATGTCGAATACTAAAGATCATCATATAAGCAAATAACCAAATGTATGTATATAAGCAAAGAGCCAAATGTATGTATATAAGCAAAGATCATCAAATGTCAAATACTAAAGATCATCATATAAGAAAATACATGTAGTAAAGATCATAGATCTAGTGCAGGGCCTAATATGAATGTCGACTCCTAGTCAAACGACCATCTGAATGAGAACGGTCCTACTCTGATGGATGTGTTGAGCCCTACAAATAAAAATGTGTACAAAATGTGTTAAATACATATAATTTATATTAAATAAATTTTATGAAAGTTATTTTTAAGAATGTACTTGTATATTTTTAAATATCTATGTAGATCTATGTGCATACATATGCATGTACATATACACATGTATATATAAAAATTTAAAACTCACATGTCCACTAGCAGCAGATTCATCCACAAAGTCACATCGATGTACACGATCTGGAGGAACAAGGCTAGGAGTGACATGAGGTATGTCCACCTACAATACATATACATATATATCAATACATGAATATCTAGTTAAAACTAAAATTTAAAAATAATTAAAAAGGAATTGAAACATGCACATGCACATCATCTGATATCGGATGACCTAAGTCCTTTGAAACGATCGCCTCCACCATATCAACTATACGCTCAAGCGAAAAACCAACATCTGCATCTATCCGATCTATCCCATGTCATGCCATAAATGATGAGTGATGAGGACTATGCAGGTGAGATGGCATCGACGATGACGAACCAGAACCAATCAACATCTCAGTAAAACCCATAGTCTGTACAGTTGTCGAATAATATGTAGGTGGATCCTGACATTGACTAGTGCTGGGCTGAGAGTGATGGGATCCTGGAAGTGAACGACCTATGTGTCTCAAATGATCTCTAACATGATCTATATCGATCCCATAGTTTGATGCAATGGAGGCATATGCCTCCAAGAGGTCCTCAGCTAAACAATGCAGAGTCATGTGTGCCATATCTCCTGTAAGTGTGTCAAGTTGTGTGGGAGTAGGGATGTTCACCGTTGTATAAGGATCCATGGTGGTCCACTATGTTGAAAATGGTGTGGATCGAGAACCTCTAGACATCAAATACTAATCTACACGATCAGTAGATACCCTACTGGTGGCAGCTGCAATGTCACCTACAATGTCAATTGCTTCCTTTTGGGAAGCAACAACAACCTCATCTGCTATGGGGGCTAGAGTTGGGCTGAGAGTAGGAGACCTCTCGCCAACCAATACCCTAAACACTGGGGGTGGTCTATCTGTTCAATGATAGGTGGTCCTATCAGCAATCCTACCATGCCCCTGACCAACATATGGTGGAATGTCAAGGTAGTTGACTTTGAGGCCCAAATGGACCTTAGCATACAACTGTTGAACAAAGTACAATGGAATCTGGTCATTGTTTGGGTATTGACATGTGTTGTGAGAAATCGTGGGTAGATCAACGAGGCCATAACACGATCGACACATCTAGTGACTTGGTATCCCCTAACCTTACGCACATTTTGATAAAATGGAAAAAAAGTGATTTTTATCATTTCTTTGGTCACACTATCATGTATTTGTTTAAGCAGAAAGTTTCCATGTACTTCTTCCCGCATGTGGGAAAGAATAGCAGCTACTCTATCTGGGGAATATGCACTAGTCCTCTCAAGTTCATCTCTTAGTTTTTCTAGACTATGTCATATTGACATGCATGGTTCAATATATACCCCTAGGTTTGCACCCTGTGCTAATCAATCTCTCCATTTCTTAATCTCATTAGTGGTATTTGCAAACAAATCTTTTGGATCAAGTGGAACATCTGCATTTTCCATGTTATATATATGTATGTACACCTAAAGGAGCAAGGAAACCTTGGTAAATAATATATGTAGATATAGGGAATATAAATCTAAAACAGTTGTAATAATTCATCTACTCATCAATAATATTTTCATACCATTAAGAAACAAGCATTCAACATCTATCTAGTTTTTAATAATCAAAACATTCAAATTACTAGATTGCACACAAAACATAATCTAAAATAGTTCTATTTAATTTTAAATTTACAAATGTGCACTCTAGTACAAAATGTGTCATTAAAGACTTAAAAATTATTGATAAAGGTTGCATCTAAGATTTATTTCCTACAACTAGTAATAAAGGGAAAGCATCATTACTTAACATTGGTGGTCATGTAAAATCAATTTAGTCATTATTGAAGGTACAAATAAGAGAAGAAAATGAGAGAGATGATATAAGCTTGTAAATATGATTTCTAAATTATTGAAGCAATATTTTGATAAGGAGGAAACCAAAAAATTAGAAATAAACTTCCTCATATCCATAAAGAAAATTTGATAGGAGGAAGGGACACATGCACATAATATTTATCATGAAAGTTACCATACAATGTACAAGAACATGATACTAAGGAACAAAGGTTTCTTATAAGTACACAACAAACATAGATGAAGATTTAACCCTAGTACAAAAAGAAAGAAATAATGAAAGAATATGAGAAAATGACTTGATTTAATCTTTGTACATATTTTTTCTATTATCTCAAATCTTATAGATAATATAAAATCCTCCATATGAAAATATGGTTATATTTACTCATTTAGATAATATTTAATAATTATTTTATTACTCTTATTTTTTAAAACTTCTTGGATATTATAGTAAAATAAATCAACTCTTACATTTTTAAAATTTAAAAGTTGCCTATACAAATTCCACAACTAGATATAATGGACTAGCTTTGTATAATGATGCACAATGATCAATCCTTGATGTTCCAAATCATTGATGAAAGATGGAATGATGCACATAATTGGTTTTAGATCCAAGTCTCCCAAAAGAGGAAGGAAATGAAGGCTTTATATTTTTATTAATAGACTATATTAAGTGTTACCATGGTTAATTATGAATTTTAATAGTTTAAATGTAAAAGGTAAAGAATCCCAAGTAGCAAGAGAGCTATTGATTGTATGTTTAGAAGATCTTATGAGTCTATTGATTATATTATTTTACAAGAAGTAAAATTGGTAACATGTAACCATAATTGAGCACTTTAATTTATTTAGTAGGATGCTTTTATTTGGAAGCTAGTCATTATCTATAAAATGTCAACATATAAACTACCAAGCTCATAAATAAAAGGGCATAAGATGACCTTAGTCTACAAAGTTGTCACTTTGAAAATAAATATCCAACAAGCAACAAGATAATCACCAAGTATAGGTCAAATACTCCAATGCTATTTAATATAGAAAAATTAAATAGTTAATGATGAAATCATATAAAAAAAATTGAACCTTCAAAGAAAAATAAAAATATTTAGCATCTCAAAAAAGAGAGATGATCAAATGATGTAGCATGATCATTCCAATCATTTACAAAGTCAACCTTACCAAACTAAATATGTTGTTGACAGAACATAAAGAAATTGAATTTATGAAAAATTAAAATTAAAAATAGTGCACATACATAGAAAAGAGACCTCACTAAACATACTCCACATAAGAAATGGAAAAACTTGATTATATTAGCAATACATGATGACACCAATTGAATAAAAAATATATCACCTCTAGGAGTTTTGAAACATATCTTAGAATGATGTGATATTTTATTTAAAGAAAAATGTAGAAGAATTGACACTCATTAAGGCACATGATACATGAAAATAGTAACCATGTTTTTTTCATTATCCATGGAACACCTCTCTTTCTCTCTCTAAGGATGTCATATAGGCTAATTCTTCAAAAATTATAATTAGTGAAAATCTTTATTAGATGGCTTCCAACATTGGTATTAAATTGCATAAGATTTTCATACAAGATTTGATACAAAAATATACGGTATCTCCAATTGTTTCATAAGAAGTGTAATTATTTCATCATTTTTTAATGGCATAGGCATTGGTCTAGAAATCTAATTTGATACCCACCAAATGGCTCATGTTAGCTCGTACATAATAGAGATCATTTGTGTTCGCTTTTTGATGTTCTAGAAGAAAGCTAGGTCAAAAACATGACATATAAAGATTCCAAACAATATATGATGCTCACTATTGCACAAAGCTTAGGAATACATGTTTCATGTCTCATTGAATGTGCATATGGAACAAACATTTGAGAACAAGTATCATATTACAAATATATGTTCAAAATATATACCTTAATATTAGTAATATCAATTTATCCCATTTAGTTTTCAATTCAGATCTAGTTTTCTTATATGTGGTAGTTAAATTGTTCTTCATTGCCTATAAATAAGAATGTAAATCTTCCTTTATAGATACAATAATATATCATAATAAAGAAAATTTGATATGTATTTTTTAAAATCTTGGTCTAACAATGATACTAAAACTATGATGAAGAATCATGGAAGGAGATTTAAAAGGTTGAATGTTCTCAATTATAACATTTTTAGAGAATCCATACATGATAATATTTATTCTATTCTATAATATCCTTATGAAATTTAAGTTTTTTCCATCACTCAAAATTCTACTCCACCAAAGAAAAGAATAAAATGGGTGAATCACATGTATCAATGGAATGTGGAGGTGCTCAAATTCATTAGCCACAATAAAAATAAACAAAGATCTAGAATGATAGACATGATATGAAATTTGATTGATAAGTATATGATAGATTATGTGATTGACTCTAGTGTTTACCCAACATTTATAAATTAATTTAAGTTATTTATAAAATTAAGGGCATAAGTTTGACATTATTTGTCTTTATGCATTAGATGATTCCCAATGAAGGTGTTCCTTATAAGGTTCAATGTAATGATGGAAAAGAAAGATGAAAAGTATTGAGGACCTATATTTTATTTTAATGGCATAATAAGATAACCCTCTACTAGCAAATGAAAAATTGTATGTGCTTCATTGTGTAATTATTGAAATTGACACCCTATGATTTGATATCTAAATTAGGATATATAGATTGATCTAAGTGGAGCTATATCAAATAATTGTAGATCTATTATAAGTGACATAAAGCCTCAATGTCTCATTTGTATTAAAATATGGGGATGATGTGGCTATTTTAAGGCCCAAAATTTCATGTGTTAATAGCATAAACATATAACACAATTAATTTTTTTGAGAGTTTGTACCAAATACCTTTTTCCAAACACAACTTTTGTTTAAAATACCTCAAGACCTATGAATGAAATTAAAAATTTCCTAGTAAAGACCATCAAAGAAGGTCTTAATGCCATATGTGGCTTCCTTTTCCTATTATATAAAATTCAACTAAAATAGCTTTTAAGAAATAGTTCCACAAAATTAGAGGGGTCCAACCATGTTTTCAATTAATTTAAAACTATTATTTTAGGATTTTTTAATTTTTAAATTTATATAATTTCTTACATTATTTTGAATTAGAATGATAATAGTGCTCCATAAATTACACAAAATTGAATGTTATTAATATTTTGGTTAAAAAGTAAGAAGGTTAACCTTTAAAGCCATTGAGGAAGGTATTGCTACTACAAGTGGTTTATCCATGAAGGGCTTGAAGTCTCATAAAGAAAGTAAATACAAGAGGAAGGAACATATAGATGATTTCCTCACAAGTATATAAATGTTTCTACTTGATTATTTATTTCATCCTAGAAGGAAACTATAAATGTTGTTTATCCTATCACTTTTATCTTATAAATAATCTTAGATGCATGTGACTTGTTAGCTTCCATTTTCATTTACTCATGTAATTTAAGATATCTATTATTAGAGTTGCACATGGGGAAAAAATGAGCTCCCCTCCACCAAGGGCTTATTTTTTCCTTATACCAATTTGAGAATTTTATTATTTCAATTCTTAATCGTAATCAAAATGTGGTGAAGGGGAAATAAAACCCATCCAATAAGTGTTCCCCAATCCCTTCAAAAGGAAAACTTGTGTATTATCCAAAGGCTATCATTATTAGGATTCTAGCTTCTAGTTCTACTATTTCTAGAATAGTACTAGAGCCTAGATTGATGGCTCCCTTGTCTCTCCTATGTTTGCTTTAAATGATTAATTCTATTGATAACCACCTAAACATGTGGTGGATCTCAGTGTCAAGAACAAAGATAAAAAACCAATGGATGAGGATCCCTCTAAGATTGGTTGTTCCACCTCTTCGAATGAGATTAGTAACAAGGTTTATGAGTGTGTTAAATAGGGGAAGAGGTTGGGTATATAATGTACTTTAGACATGGTTGTTGAATGTAAAATTATTTAGACCATGAGAGGGTTGAACAATTTTTAAAGAATTGGAAGACAACTATAATCTATAACATAGCATCCTTAAATGGTTCAAATTTTAAATGAAACAATGAAAGAAAGAATAAGAAAAATGGATTTTAATGTTGTTTTTTAAATTTAAGTTAGAGTAAAAGTAGAATCTAATGAGAGACCTTTAAAAGATTCAAGTAATTTATGTTTTCCTTAAATTACGATTATTGCTCGATTAAATAGATTATTGATTGTATCTTCCTCATAATTATGTTTCACATATTGAATATTTCAGGGAGGATTGTGTGGATGATTTGGAAGTTGAAGCAAATATCCGTTGAAATCGATGATGAAATATAGGTTGGATATTTTGATATACTTACCTTATCTTGAGAAGAGGGAAGTTTAAAAGGCAACTGTAAACCCAAATTTTGCAAAATGGGTATTGTTTAAAAGGCTTTAGAAACTTGCAATTGGCATCTGTAAGGCCAAATTTTACAAAATGGGTTTGTTTAAAAGGTTTTAGAACTTTCAAGAAAAGCAATTGGCAGCTGTAAATCCAATTTTGTTCCAAAATGGGTTTATTTAAAAGGCTTTAGAAACTTTCAAACAAATTCAATTGGCATCTATAAATCTAAATTTTCAAATTAGGTATTGTTTAAAAGGTTTAAGAAAATTTCAAGCAAATGCAATTCACAGCTGTAAAGCCAACTTCCACATCCTTCACTTGAGTTGTGAGCCAAAATGGGAGCTTTGAAAAGGATATATTCATTTTAAACAATAAATTTTGGTCTTTGCTTATTGTTTAGAATTTTTGTTTCATGGAATTTGCCTAAATTTGGTCTCATGGAATCCATTCAATCTATCATTCCATGTTCAAACAAATGCAATTTTAAATCGATAGATTGTGGGAAAACAAAACCAACCTGGTTCAAGCTTTGGAGGTCGAAGAGGTGCACATTGAAATGGTGGTCCACGCACTTGGTTCACTACGTTTTCTTCTCTATTCACGTTCATTTGTCGCGCTCAAACCTGGAATGTTCACCGTTCATTTGACAATGATGGTTTGGATTTTTAAAAATCCCTAATTCAAAGGGTTTGGTCGAACAGGGGTTCGACCGAACCCCTTAAAATAATGTTTTTTTGTTGACTTTCTGTGGGTTCACATGAACCGTGGGTTCGTACGAACCCCTTTATTGGTTCGTTCGAACATGGAAGTTCGACCAAACCCCCTTATTGAAATCTCAAAAAAAAAAAATTTCCTTCCTTATTCAATTGTAAACCACTATTGTGGTTTCGTTCCCTTAGTTGTTTTACTATCATGTTCATGTTTCCTCTTTGATTTAGCTAAGAATTTTATAGGGAACATTAGATTTGGGCTTTCTAACATGACTAATCATTGTTTGATGTTCTTATGTTAGCTTTTTGCAGGTTTGATGTTCACATTTTGGCACTAGAAGGATCAAATCAACACCTTCATCCATCCCAAACATCAATCAAATCTAATCTCACAAACAAATTTTAGAACCTTGGAAAAATCATTCATGCTAGACTTTTGGTAATCCTCAAAATCAAAATCAAAATCACCTTGTTTGGATAAGTGTGTGTGGATGAATCCTTCCTCATACACTTAGTTAAATGATCACCTTGTGGACAAGTTTATTCCAAGATAATATCTAACATCTTGGGATATATAAGTTCATTATCCAAATCAAATCAAATCTAATCCAAATCCAAAAAATTCCTAAAGTCTAGTATTTCTGAATTTCTTAAGGGTTCAATCACCCATATCATTCATCAATTCATTTTATCTCATCACCATCATTTGATCCTTAGCATCCTAGATTGTCTTTTTGTGCCTAAAGTTTAGACCAACCTATGGAGTTATAGGTTTACCTCCCATAATACTAAAAATTTATCCTTATTTTATGGTCCAAACAAGATCTCAACACAAGAAAAACATGGAGAAAAGCAAAGAAACATCCACTTCAAGCGACTTGAGTCAAACTACATTTGAATTCAACCCCATGGGATCTAACCCCCCACTTAACCTTCCTCAACTACCACAAGATCTTCAAGAGGGAGGTTTCCAAGTGGAGGATGTCACCAACAATTACCAAGGGATGTCCCAAGACGAAATCTTGGTCCCACGACGGAATCTTGGAGCTAGTCCAAAATCTTGAAACACACAAAATTGTCAAAATAGTTATGAGACTCAATCCCACACAATACATGTTAGCATTAGCAAAAGAAGGGGCTAAGCTCCCTTCTGATTTTGATGTGAGCACTATTGTGGAACAACCTCTTGGGAATATGTCGTCGGTATCATTCACACCTTCCTTCCAAAACATCATCCAACCCATCATAGAACCAACATCTTCTCATGCTCCAAGTCAACCCATGATCACCAAGGGGAGTTTATTACTCCAAGATCTTCAAATACATCCCCTTGTAAACAACCAAAACTTGGATGTAAACACCATATTGGGTATGCCAAACATCATCCCACGAGACCCAAAACATCTGTATGTTCCACTCATTTTCCATGATACCAACAATTCATCCACCTTCGCTGCATCATCGACATATTCTCTTGATACACAAGTATCTCTCCCCATAATATCACAAAGACAAGTGGGTTTATTTGGAAAAGGTGGAAATTTTTATGCCTCATCATCACTTTTTCAAGGAAACACACCTCCAATCTTCCCATCATTTCCTCTTTTAAAATCAACATCTGCACCAATCCAAGGTTTAGGGCAACCCCCTTTACCCAACATACCAATCCAAAACCAATCAAGTCAAATCAATCCTCTAGTCACAAATCAAAATAGCACATCAATCATACCAAATCATCTGAGCATGCTATTCATATCACAACACCAAGTGACACCAATCCAAACATCTCAACCAATCATCATTCCATCTACAACACCACAAACTCTCCAAAATGTGGTCTCCCAAGGACCTAGAACATCAACCATACCATCTACCACACAACCTCTTGTCATCACTCAACAAGCACCTCCACAACCACCCAAACAATCTCTCATCACATCATCTCTTTCACCAAATAATCCACCTCCACCTCAAAACCCAAACATGGAAAATCAATACAACAGCACACTGCAAGCAGCCCAACAAGCATATCAAAAGGAATTCCAACAATTCCAAGCTCAACAAGC
>VDFB02209049.1:0-17118 GCA_007258455.2 Sequoia sempervirens | reverse complement strand
TCTCCACCCCCTCAAGCTAATGCTCCTAGGTGACCTTCTGGTGGCATTTCTAGGTGGTCTTCTGGTGGAGAACATGGGTGGCTTTCTTGTGGTGCTTCCAATTGGTTTAATTCTAATCAATTTCCTTAGTTGGAGTTAGTTATTTTTTCGGTCCATGATGACCAAGGTAAATAAAAAGGTGATGAGAGGTGGGACCCTCCCATGCACACTTTGAACCCCATTGATGTATACTACTGCTCTTACCACCTAGTGGTTGTTTGTGTTATGTATTTTAATTCATACTGCAACCTCATTTGACTATTAGGGTATAATTTTATATCCACTCACATTTTTTGTGAATATGTGTACTATTCTTACTTTATAAATGATAATTCTGACACTCATTCATAAAAATATTATCTCACCTTTCTGATTTTTGCTCAAGAAAATATAAACTCTATTACTTTCTATGACCTTTCATTCCTTTATTCTTTTAATATTGCATGACCATTCTTTTATATTCACACAATGCAATGTCTATTACTTCATCTCATGATTTTGGCTTGTTCATGAGGTGACATCAAATATGAACTAGCCTTTCTATTGTTTAGTAGCATCAACCATGAAAAAATGTGTAGCTAATTTATTTTTTGTAAAGTCAACTCTCGTCCAATGTTGGTCACATAATCAACAACTTAGTCTTGTTAAGCCCAACCTTCATATTTAATGGCTAATATCCAACCTCTACATTTAATGGCGAAGTCTAAGTCGTTGATGACCAAATCAACACAAGTTGAGAGTTAGATGTCCTTTCTCAATTAATTACTAGAAATTAAATCAGTTGCACATTTTGTCATTGATGTCATTCCTTACCAAGAGAAAGGCCAGTTTAGATTTGACGTACATTCACAAGGAAGTCGAGAAGATGAGATGAAATAAACATTAAATGGTGTAAATAGAAAGCAATAGTCATGCAGTATTAAAAATAGGAAGGAAGAAAAGGTCATAGGAAGCAATAATAGAGAAAAGGTCCAAAATTAAATTTAGAAATATTTAATATTTAATTAAAAAGAACATGTTAGTAAATTGTGAATGTATGTGTTAGTATATGGATTATATACTTCTCTCAACTAAGGAATAGTCATTTTACAATGGAGACTATAATTTAATTTGAGAAGGAACCTTGGAAAGAGGATAATGATTGTCATTTACCCACTTTGCATACAAAAAACAACAAATATGCAAACATAAAAATAAGGAAACTCATGTCCAAACCCAAAATTCTCTATGAACATTAAGATATAGGCCTTGATTGAGAAAATAGGAGCCAAAATAAAGTTAAACATATAAAAGAAGTCACTTATGCAATGACCCAAGATACTCTAAGAATATTAGGATACGATTTCATTGAGCAAATGAGATAGAAATTATAAAACCAAGAAAAAAAAGGAAACAAAACTTAGAAAAAAATCAACAACCAACATATCTCTTTCCAAAAGTACAAGTTCAATCTGATAGATAAGTAGGGTCCATTTTAGGAAGGACACATCCCTTAGGACCTTAGGTTTTGTTTTAATAAAGCCCATCATAGGGAAAATAATTCTATTAGGAAATGATTTTTTTAATAGTTATACTGAAAGATAGGCAACAAAATATGCAGACCAAAGATTTAGCTCAATAGTTGACATTTGTTTTGCTCATATTTGGATATGATCTTAAGATACAAGAATCTAGCTAGAAACCAAGGTCAAGGCACAAAGTGTCCCTAGCTAGGTAAAGGAAAACTGACATGGATAAAAGACATGACAATATATATAAACAACCAAACCATGCTAATAGAAGGAATAAGGACCTGGAAATGGCTAATGATAGGTGAATGAGATGTAAATAGTGGATGAAATGGAATGCACATTCAAGGATGATACTATTATGTAAAAATTACTAGGATACCTTAAGGGTTAAGCATAAAACTTCTTAAGATAAATTTCATTAATAGGTTCTTCCAAAGTTTCTACTTTAGATGTAGCAAGTTTATAAGTTTGAAAACCATAATTTTATTAATAGGTTCTTCCAAAGTTTTTGATTTTGTAGAGATAAAGAGAGTCATCACAGACACTCTTGTCTTAGTTAGCCTCAATTATTTAAATCCATTATATATATTCATTTTCCTCATATCACTCGTGTGCTAGCATGATAACGCAGAAGGATGACAAATGAAGTGAGCATCTGATTTCCTTCATGAGTACTCCATTGAAGGCTGTTGAACTATGCTATCTCAATGTTGAAAAGTAGGTGTATTCCCTAGTCCGCGGATTCAAGAAGTTTATGGACTACATCCTGAGAAATAAGGTATTTTATATTGTCTTGGACCCAGTTGTTAAGATATTGCTTATGCAAAATGAGCTAGGGGAAAGGCAAGCCAAGTGGGTTACATTGGTCCAAGAGTATGATATGGAGATACAACCAATGAAGTTGGTGTGAGGTTAAGCCCTTACATGCACCATGGCTTAAATTGATCATAACACACTACTCAACAATATAACCTAGAGGATGTCTCTTTAGATGAATGGTATGATGGCATTGTGTATTATTTACTAAACCACAAGTGCCCCCTGTGCTCACAAGGAGTCCAAAAATGAGCTCTATGGTTGAAAAGTAGTAGTTATATGCTGAAAGGTGCTATGTTGTACAAGAAGAATCATGAAGGGATCTACCTTCGATGTGTGGGAAAAGTTGAAGCAATTGAAGTGCTTAGGGAATTTCATAATAAATTTGGAACGGGGCATGGATAGGGTCCTTGAATTTCCTACTAGATTCTACAAGCTAGATAGTACTGGCTGACACTATTCAAAGATGCTAAAAACCACGTTCGGTCCTGTCATGTTTGCTAGACTACTGCCACCAAGGAGAGGTATGTTCTTTTTCCACTATAGCTAGTTGTCGAGGTAAGGCCATTCACCTAGTGGGCACTTGGCTTCATTGGTATGGTCAACCCACCATCCTCTATAGGACACAAGTATATTCTAACTACAATGGATTATTGTACTAGATGGACAAAAACTAGTTCTTGTAAACATTATACAACCGAGGTACTAATTAATTTTCTTGAAAGCTATATTATTAATTGTTTTGGATTCCCATTTTCCTTAGTATGTAACAATGGTCCAACCTTTGCCTCTCTTAAATTTGTGGGTTGGGCTTTCGATTATAGAATTGTTCTAAAATTCTCATCAAATTACTACCCCTAAGGTAACAAGTTAGCTGAATCCACTAACAAAAATTCATTGAATGTCATCCCCAAGCTGCTAGATAGGAATCCAAAGGACTATCACACCTAATTACAATTTTCTCTATTGGAAGATTGTACCCAACACAAAGCAGGTTTAGGAAATTCCCCATACCACTTTGTTTATGGTCTAGAACCTATTTTCCTAGTTCACCTCAAGATTCCCATGTTACAATTTATCAACACCTACTATAAGGATGGGGAAAATATTGAGGCTCATCTGGATGAACTACTCTGCTTAAAAGAAAATGAGATGACATTGTAGAAAAATTTGCCAAACATTAGGGTGTAGTCAAAAGATGGTTCGAGTATAGAGCCAAGGTTAAGGCCTTTAGAATTGTTGATCTAGCTCTATATTGGGACAAGGCCCATGAGAAGAAAGGGGGACATGATAAATTCAACAAGATATGGACTCTTTCAGAGTTTTGAAATTTTAGGAGATAATGCCTTTTCTGAAGACCCTTACTTGAGAGGATGTCCTGTTACCCGCTAATAGGAAATACTTGAAGCATTATTTCCTTTCCTGAGCTGCTCTAGCTCACTCCTATACATAGTTAGAGTAGGTGTTTTTCTTTGCTTTCACTCGTTTTGCCGATTTCTTTTTTTTTGGGGGTGTTGCTTGGTATTAATGTGGTGGTTGTGCTTGCCATTGTCAAGTGGTTTACCTTGCTATGCTTTTACATTTTTTCCATGGATAAGTATTCATGAATTATTAAGAATTTTTTTCTCACCTCAATGAGTCAAGTTTCATTAACTAAACTCTTTCTTCACCTAAAGTGAAACCCTTGTCTGAATCATTTCACATTTATCTCAGATCTCACGTAACACATACCTTTAATGCTGCTAATGGGCTATATGACAATCATCATGAGGCCTTGACAAGTGAAAAATCACAAATCTACTCTAGTGACCACTGCAATTTCCAAACCTTGCTATAGGCTTCACAACTTATTCAGTTGAGAAAGAAAGTACAAAATAAAAGGGACAAAATGAAAAGGGAAAAAAAAGAAACATATTGATAAATAGGCAACTGTGTGGTGTGGGAACAACTCTATTGGGGCTATGGAATCCCATATGGCAATAGATCAATGTTCATGGGGATTGTAGCGATAACTCTGTCGAGGTTATGGATGCCTGACTAGCTATGTGGTAATGTCTAGGTTACTTTTGGAGTTAGATTACTTACATAGCTTGTTTTGGCTGATTGGTCACTTTCCTCTATAGTTTTTGAGGGAGGGGAATAAACTCACCCTAAACACACACTTCTGAGATTTTTTTGGCTCGATCCAGTTAAGGATTCGATTCTCCTTTGAGCCTTGAGTTCACTTGATGATGCTTTTTTTCTAGTCTGCAAAACCAAATATTTTGTGTTCTAGATGAGTCCTTATCCTTGGAACACTCGAGAGAATTCCAGTCAAAGTTTCCATTTATTGTACATGTTTTTCATACACGCTCCGCTTGGATTGGGGAACCCCTTTCTATTTTTCCTTGTGCTAGGTTGGTTCTCATTTTCCTTATCTTTTGTGCCCTTGTTTTTGGGTCTAGGTTGATCAAAGTGCCTCTAAGATGTTGAATCCCTTGATGCATAATCATCTGCCAAAATTCTGTGAAGTTTTGGGAGTTTGTAGAAATTTTCATGTAGGTTTCCCTTATGTGAAAGTCATGCCTCTTTTCGCCATCTATGGGAATCCCATTGCGGGTCTCTGTTTGTAGATTTTTGCTTCCTTAGTGTCAATTTCTATGTTGTCTACCCTTCAAATTTTCACAATGAACTTCTTGCTTGACAACATCCACCTATCATTTTTCCACATAGATTTTGGGTTTGTGGCTTTCACTCCTCGTGGTTCTACATTGTACCTCCCGCGCGCTTTTTAAAGAACCTACAATTAATGCCCACATTAGTGGCACCAAATCCTATAAATAAGAGGCTACCAACCTGTCATTTTTTCCTAAGTGTTTGAAGTTTGAAGAGCTATGGAGACTGTTACATGTGCAAGAGGATTTGAAGACTAAAGCAACATCCTCCTCTTCCCTCCATGTGACAGTAGGTAAGATTCACCACTCATCCCCGTTTCTATGTTGTTTCCGAATTCGTCGAATGACTAGGGTTTGGGAGTAGTAATGTTTGGAGGGTTTTTTGGAAGGTTAGGCATGTCATAGGGTTTGATTGAGCTCAACTAAGTAGAAACTAGTGGTGCCATGTCCACGTTCAGTGTAACAAGTAGAAGAATGAATGTTGTCTCAATTGAAATCCACAACCCTAGTTCACTAACAGTAAGCTACCCCCCAAAACCTAAGGCCTCTAAGTGTTAAATGGTCATGGGTTTTATTAGCATAAGGAAGTCTTTGGAATGTCATTTCTTATGCCTTGGATGATTAAAACTCATGCTTCCCACGTTCCTGTGCACAAACCATTGCATTGTTTAAACTATTAAAGCTTTAAAAGGATAAACACTTCAAATTCAAGGCCTATGGGTTCCTCAACATGGATGTTCACTGGAGAGAAGACAAGAACCTCTAATAGTTTCCTATAGCGAAGCCCCAACAACTTCCCAACTAGCAGGCCCCACCTATGTGTCTACTGTGAGCATGTCGCAAACAAAAATCAGTTAAGTCTTTGAGCCTATGCAGAGATTTCTTTGTGGATCTCTATGTGTGGGTCATCATGGGATCATGGCTATTGTTAGTGATTGAGCTATGACAACTTTCCCACCAGTGACTTCCACATCAAACTTTTTTACAAGCTGTCAAACCAAAGTCCCAAAAATCTCTAAGTCCAAATTCTGTGTGGGTCATTCCTTGTGGGAAGCCATGGACAGGAAGGTGTTTGACTCTAGTCATTTCTTAATTAAAAAAAATGGTGATTCACGCGTTAATTTTCATCCTAACGATTTCCACACACACTTAATGTTTGACTCTGATGATGCAAGCACTAAATACCATGTTATCACAATTGGCCATTTGAACGAAATGAAAATTCTAAGTCAAAACATCGATGTAGATATCTATATGTGAGAATCCATTCATAGAAGGCCATTCAAACTAAGTCATTTTCTAATTGGAAAAACCTAAATGGCATTCCACTTGGCGAATTCTGCCTCATCCCACCCTGTATCACCATGAGAGTCACCTAAATTTCAATGTAAACTCCAATTTCATTTCTCCATGTGCCAAATGAACTTTTGAACTTAGAAAAAAAAGCCCCAAGCCCATGTGGGTTTTGTCATGAGAGTGGCTGCTTGTTGCTCTCTATGAGCCTAAGGTCATCCCCTAACTTACCAACACTTGACAATGTCTGCAAGAGTGGCACCCACATACTGAGTTTCCACAATTCACAACATGGTGATTGAATTCTGAAGTCAAGTAATCAAACATGATTCTTTTTCCTATTCCTCACATGATAAGTGACTCAACCAAAGTACACCAAGTATAAGATAACTGCAAAGATCAAAAGGAAAAACTCCATTTGTGAAACATCGTATCATCAAGGCTATTGTTAGCAGTAGAACCTAAGAAATTTTCTAAGTGGTAGCTTCCACATAAAATTTTTCTACATGAGCCCAAGAAGCAAGTTTGACCAAGTGAACTGATCCCAAACACTTCAATCTACATTTCACACGACTTAATGAAATTGCATAGAAACAACTTAAAGTTTTTTCAATGCGGAAGTATCATTGTGGAACTCTTTTTATGGGTTTCCATGGTCTCTAGGAAATATCTTACAAAATTAAGACTGGCAGCTTCAACAAGGCAGAAACTTGCACCATCAAACCCACAAGGTTGTGAATCTTGCAAATGAGCATAAAATGATGAAATTTGATGAATATAAGGATCTTTTCTAGTTAAATAGATGCATTTAATGATATTTTAGCATTATTTAACTAGTGTTTCACTCTCTTGATTTATCAAGGAATTTACTATGCATTCTTTGTGTAGGATTTATGGAACCAATTGAGAAAACTAATAAGGGAAAGAAGAGCGCAAAATCTATGAGAGGAGAAAAGGAAAAGGCCAAAATGAAGTACGAGTTCGATAGGTTGAATGTAGCTAAAAGATTACATCAAATTGGGACAAGGTAATAGATAAAAACTTAGGTCACATCAACATAGACAAATTCAAACAACGAGTCTTGGTTAATCCAAAGATTGAAGAGGCTTTAGGGATAAAGAAGAGTGGGATTCCAAAAGCGAAAGGTTTCCCTCCGGTTATAATCAACCCAGAGTTGATCTTTGCATGCCAAGAATGCTATCATCAACCAACTAGAAGAATAGTTACTATAGATGGAAGAGTGCTAGCTTTTTTGACTCCTATGTCGATTGGGAGGACATTAAGGATCTTGCTATTTGACAAGATGGAAGAAATTAAGAAAGAATATGCCTTAAATGGGTGGAAAGCAGACCCCACTAGCTACAAAAGAACCATAAATCAGACATGGTTGATTGATAAGAGGGGCAGTTCTAATAAAGTACCTCAAAAGCTATACTGAAGAGATTTCATAGAGGAGGTCAAAGACCTCATAACACTCTTGAGTAGGGTAATGGGAATCTCCACTTCAACAATCTTCAATGAATGGATGTGTTATTTTGTGGAGGAGATCCTTAGGGGTGAAACAAGGTTCCACTACGAAAAGATAATCAATGATAATTTCCACAATTAATTTGTTGCAGTAAAGAAGACAAGGGAGTTCTATATGACTTCCTATATTGTATATCTTCTAAAAGTCACTTTTCCCTACAAAGGATTGGATTGTGTTGGTGAATTGGGAATGAAGAAGGGGAAAAATATTGTTTATGACTGTTACCCTCAACTGCAATATAGAAATTATATGAAAGATTATAAGCACCTGTCAATGATACCTTCATAATGCACATTGTTCAGACCTTATCTAATGATTTCCATAGAAAGATGTCTCACAACACGAAGGCATTGGTTAAAAATTTTAGGTTTTGATTCATTCAGTTCCCCAAGTTTACCTACATAAGGGTAGAGGGATTCTTAGGGTTTCCATATTATTCTCCAAGATACCCCAATGATAGGATAATCTTGCTGGAGTTCACCAAGTAGCTACAAACAATCCATTCTTTACTACATGTAAAACATCCTACTGGGGTTCCATACCCCATACTTTTCAGACAAGGAATATATTCTTTCCCCATTGCCCCATGTGTAGAAAATTTAGAAAAGAACTTGCAGAGGACAACCTAGAATTACACACAAAGAGAGGAAGTTTGGATCCTCTAGGGAAATTGAAGAAATAGGTTGGAAGGTAATATGCCCATAGGCCTGATGTTGAAGACTTCTGGGTGAATTGCAATGATGATTGTGAGGTCAATAGAAGACACTATATGAGAACGATGGGGAAATTTGTAAAATCTATTGATTTGTTCCTAGTCCCTGACTAGGTGGTTGAAGATGATAATATTCTTGATGAGAGACACAATGGATCTTGTCGATGTTCCATTACCAACAATTGACTGAATAGTGCCAAAGTTATAGACTTAGACACAGTCGCCCACCCAATAGAGCAAAGAACTAAGAAATGGTTGGATGATGAAGTGTCCCAATTGCAACAATGGGATGTGGAGCTAACATACGAAGAATTAAAATATGACATTGAAAGTGAAACAAATAATGGTTCTTGTGTGGGTTCTTTAGGTGAGGATCTCCTAAGTATCCAATTGTCACTTGGTCAAGGAAGAGAAAAGAGGTGCTAGAGCAGAAACCTAGACAAAAGGTGTACACTAGAAAGGTCATTGAAGGACAAAGGCCTCCTAAGAATGCCAAGAGAATGGGAACCTTTGTTCCTGATATGTCCACCATCTAAGAAGAAGAGTCCACACCTTAGGAAGAGGAACTCGAGCAATTGCAATCACGTCCACACACCACTTACATGCTCTTAGTTGCTAGTGTTGTACTATCTCCCTCCACTCTACCATCACTTCCCATATCATCCCCACTCATGGTGGATCTTTTTCCTCCTCACCTCTGCTTCCATGAATATGCCTGTGGTTGTGGTTGATTCCTCCTCCTCAACCACTTCTTTTCTATTTTCTTCCTCACTCCTACCTCCATTGCTAGCTTTCTCCACCTTTCCACCCTCTATGCCCACCACCTCTATGGCACCTATTTCGTTGCCCAAGACTTTTGACTCTTATTTTCAATACACACCACCTCAATTTTTAGAAGTTATTTTGAATCCCCAGGTCAAAATCCTTATGTCTTAGCTTGCCTCATTTTTGCTTGTCCCTTTGCCTCCTACTAAGCCACCCAAAATGGAGGAAACAATGCAGATATGCAAAGAAATGGAGAGGAGTGAGGAACAACTTAAGGAAATAATTTAAATTACCATAGAGCCTAAGGATTTAGACCATGAAGAATATTTCAAACATGTTGAAGGTGGCTTAAGGATTGATTTAGATAAAGTGGCTTCAGATGAGTAATGGTAGCAAATTCCCAAGGATGGGTATGTAAGTAAATTTGTATCATATAAAATTGGACCCTCTTGAGAAAAGAGACAATTTCATGCATAATTGGACCCAATTTTGAGTTCCTTCACATCATTTATTCTTCAAAATAACATTTATAGGCCCTTAAGACCCATTATTTTTTATCTGGAGGCCTGTTTTACCTGAGAAATCACATAAAACCTAAAAAACAACATGTAACTATCTCATACTCCGAAAACCCACCTTCAAAAATTAGTATTGGGACCCATTCACAATATTGGGAAAATGACTCCTCTCTAGTGGGACCCATTCACCAAGGGTGGTGAATGAGTCCCCTTTGAGGTAAAATTCAATTTTTAGTGGGAATTTGATTAATTTAACTCAAATTTCTGGTGAATGTCAGCCTCTTAGGTCTAAATAACGAGAAAATAAGGTTTTGTTGCTTATAAATACTCATTTTAAGTCATTTTACACATCTTTTAGCCATTTTTCAAAAGAAATTTCTAAAATCAAGTCTTCTACTACAAGTCTCATTAGCAAAAGTTGAAGTTTTAGGAAAGCAAACTATGGTTCTTGTATGTCTTGAAGCACACTCTTTTTGTCAAGATTCAACATTGCAAAGGGTTGATGATGGATGCCTATAGTGAATCATGGAGAAATATGGGGTGGGGAAGTGCAACTAGCCACTAAATCACACCTAAGGATTTGGTTTCATATTGATTTCATCTTCCATTTTCAATCTATCTTTAGATTAAGGTTTTCATTTTTCTTGTTTGTCATTTGCATGTCATTTCATTTCCATTTTTCATGTGTTGTAAGTTTTATAGGGTTTGAGATCTTGCATCACACAAATCATCTTTGAATTTCTTATTCTAGAACAATAGAATAGGGTTTTTGTTATGATTCAAACTTTCCTAGTCTCTAACACATATAAGGCTAGATTTTTATGCATATTTTTCTCCATTCAAGGTTTAATTACCCAACTAGGGGTTTGACCAAGGAAAACCACCCATTAGACAAACAATTTTAAGCATTTTTGCATGAATTTTCTGAGATCCTGAATCGGGTTTCCATCAGAAATTGTTGTACAGGTGTTAACATGCAGAACAAAGATTTGAAGTTGCAAAAACTTAAAAGTAGACTGATTCACCATGCATGGAAAATGATTCCCTCCTGAGGTGAAAATTTGAGTTAGATGCAGATCTTGGTTCTCAGTTGACAGAAAACAACTTTTGTGTAGAAAAAGTCCTGACCTGGGACTGATTCACCCAGGGTGGCGAATGAGTCCCACTCAGCTCAAATCTAGACTTCATCAATTTTCTAGATTTTTTTCTAGTCTTCTTTTGTTTCCAAGGTGCTACCATTTTGAAAAAAAACTTTTAGTTTAGTTTAATTTACATTTTTGTTCATTCTTTTAAGTTTTTTGTAAACAACATCATGTTTTCAAACATAGCATAAATAATAGATTTTGCATTCATTATCACTCATTTAGATCACTTAATTACATTTATTTCATTTCATTTATCATAAACAACATCACACATAACATAATTTGAATGAACCTCTTAGCATTTTTGGCCCTACCTCTCTCCATTTAGGTTCAAAAAACCCTAGAAGAGTTAGAGAAGTGCATTGGTGCCAAAAATATATGGTTCATTTTGGTGAACTTTCATTTGAACATATTAACTTTCTGGTTCCAATTGCATCTTGCATATTATACTTCATTTGCATCAATATTCCATTAGGGTATTATTGTGTTTTTGCATTTTTCAAAGCATTGCATTAGTGAAAGCATCATTTAGAGTTAATTATTGCATCTTGTTTCATTGAATCATTCCAAAATCCTACATTTGCATTCTTTATTTGCATTGTACAGACTTGAAAATCTCAAAAAAACACAAAAAAAATAAGAAAAAAAAACTTAAAAAATTCATCCCCTAGGACTCCTTTTCCACCTTAGGTGAATCAATCCCACCACAATTTTTGCATCAACATTTCCATATTTCAGTTTCCTCAATTGCATCTTTCTATTTTTTGCAATTATCTTTCTACTATAGTTCAGTTGTTTCTAGTTTCTTAGCATAAATTTTCTTTCTTCTCATGGCATTCATGGATAGTTTTAGATCTTTGAAAATTTATTTTTCCATATTCTTTCCAAGTTCTTTCAGATCAGATTCATTAACACATAAAAACACCAAAACTAAAACATCAAACCAACCCTTTAAAAAAATGATTCAAATTTGAAACATCTCATCCAAGCCTCTTAGTAGTGATGATGTTGGCAAGTTAGATGAAGTTCTTCAAGACTTCCTCTCACTCACTTCATCCTCTCATGCTTGCAATGAGAAACCTAAATCCCTTAGTGATAAACATTTTTCTTGTCATTACTTTGATTTGTTAGATGAATCCCTCCAAGACTTCATATCATATAAGCCATCCACTAAGTTATGTTGTGATAAACTCATGATAACGAATGTTAACACCTCTAATGCTTCTCTTGCACATCTTAAACCAATTGACGATAATTTACCCCTCAAACCTTTTTGTGATGATGATTTGCACTTGATAGATGAGTGTCTTCAGGATTTCATCTCACCCAAATCATCCACTTTGGTTTGTTGTGACACATCTAAAACCAAGGATGTTAATGTAATCCAACCTTAACTTATTGTTTACCCACCCTCACATAAATTTCATCCCTCTAACTGAGCCTGGTACACCCTCTACCCCCCAAAACCAATGTGTTGCAACAATCGAGTAATGATACTATTGCTCATACATATAACACCTGAAACAACCCACAACTGCCACAACCAACCCAACCCCCTTTACCTCTACCTAATATGCCTAGTGCTCCTCACTATATCCCACACACAAAGGAGTATGGTCTTGTTGAACAATTAAAGAATACTCATGCCAAGATTTCCCTTTGGGATTTGCTTCAAAATTCACCAAATTATCATCACATTCTTCAAACAACATAATAACAAATCACAATTACTCCTGGTACCACTTGGAATGATGTGGCAGATCTCATCCAAAAAAGGAATCTTGACATTACCTTTCATCAACATGAGCTTCCTCCTTTAGAGTTGCACAAACAAATTGAAGCCTTTATGATAATTTCTCAATTCAATCGCATAGGTATCAAATGAACTCTCATCGATAATGGTTCTACTCTCAATGTGTGTAGTCTAAATCTCCTTGATCTATTAGATGTTGATAGGTCACAAATAATACCTAATTTCATCGCCATTCAAGGATTTGACAACACAACAAAGCAATTGCTTGGGATAATTAATTTTCCTATTATAGTTGGGGTGGATACTTTGCAAACTCCTATCCATGTCATGCCTTATGATATTTCATATAATCTTCTTTTAGGCTGACCATGGATTCATGAGATGAATGCAGTGCCTTTAACCCTTCATCGTATCATGAAAGATATCAATAACAATCACATCTATCAAGTTGAAATAGACCCTGAACCTAAAAGTTGCTTACATCTAGAAAAAAGGTGTTGCAAGTCCTTTGAAAACATTAATTCGAACATATAATATAGATCCTCTTGAAATTGAACAAAATGATGAGAAATAAATATCTAAATTATTTGGTGACAATTGGGGATCCTTAGAATTCACACCCTTGTTTATGGGTGAATACATACTCACACAAAAGAAAATATGACCAAAATGAACAACCAACAATCATGTCCACTCAAAATTTTGAACAATCATCTCAAACATCTATCTCATATAATTTGGATAAAAATGCAACATACACAACAAATTTTGAGCAGATAGATTATCAATCCCCACCTAATCTGCATGAAATGGAAAGACTTGATGGAAAAGGCTATGAAATTGTAAAAAAATTAGCCTATACTAGAAAAGGGTGTGGAAAAAATGAGTGAGGTATTTGTGTCCCTATTGAACCTAATACAAAAGAAACAAAAATTGGATTGGGATATTCTTTTTCTAAAACAACCAAAGCTACTCAACGACAATCTTTAAACATTAACACTATAACATGTCAACCAAAACACAAACTCACAATCAAACATATTGAATTGCTAGATATAGTTGTACCACCTTCATACAAGTATGTCGATAGCGATGAAGCTTTGAAATGAATGTTAGGAATTTATGATAACACATCCTCACATACTTCCATGAAAAACATTCCTTGTGCCATGACTGTTACAAAGAAAATAGCAAGTGATATCACTAAGGAGCTCTATAAATATGAAGGTCCTAAATCCAATGCACTCCCTTTTGGAGATACAATTGATGTGCCAATAGACATTAATGATAAAGATAAAGTTATTAAGATTGGGAAGTGCCTTGATGATGAAGAGAAAGAAGACACTACTGCTTTACTTCAAGATTTTCCTAAAATTTTGGCTTTGAAATATTCTAATATGCTAGGAATTGACCCAAAAATTGTGATGCATAACATTGTCCTTGCTGAAAATGATAAACCTGTTCATCAAAAAGATAAGAAAAATGAATCCTCACATAGCCTTGCATGTTAAAGAGGAGATAAAAAAACTCCTTGATGCAGACTTTATTAGACCTATTTATTATTCTCCTTGGATCTCAAACATTGTCATAGTTGCAAAACCCGATAATTGTATTAGGATATGCATGAATTTTTGAGACTTGAATAAAGCTTCTTTAAAAAATGATTTTATTCTTCCTAATATAGACATGATCATGGATTCAACTGTTGGACATGCTTTGTTGTTATTCATGGATGTATTTTCTAGTTATAATAAAATCCTTATTAACCCTCAAGATCAATACACAACTGCCTTTACATCTGTTTGGGGAACATTTTGTTGGGTTGTGATTCCATTTGGTCTAAAGAATGTTGGAGCAACTTATCAACGTGCAATGGAATTAATCTTTCATGATTACATTCACAAAATTTTGGAAGACTATGTTGATGATATCCTCGCTAAATACTTAACATGACAAGACAATGCAAATGTCGTTCACAAAATCTTTGAACGAATACGTAAATACAATATGCAGTTGAATCCAAAAAGGTGTGTCTTTGGCGTAGATAGTGGAAATGTTTTGGGGTTTGTCATATCTCATAAAGGCATTGAGGTGGACACAAAGAAAATCGATGCAATATTAACATGCCACCTCCTAGGAATATTTCTCAGTTGTGCACATTACAAGCTCAAATTCAAGCTATCCATCATTTTGTTGCATCTTTAGCCGATTACACATTACCTTTCATGCATCTCCTTAAAAAAGGTATACTTTTGATTGGGATGAGGATTGTAAAAAGATTTTGAGAGTCTAAATAATATTTAGCTACTCCACTTGTTTTACAACCTGTTGTGCCTCATAGATCATTTCTTTGTACATCGCCACATCCATCCATGCTCTTCATAGCATTATTGGCTCAACATGATGATCATGGTAAAGAGCATCCCATTGATTGCATTAGCCTAGGTATGTGTGGGATCATCATGGAAAAAAAAGGCCCTTAAGTGGCAAAAATTTAGAAAAATTAGAGTTAGGAACTTGACGTAAAAATTTGAATAAGTTATCTATATTATTTCAAAAAATATGTAAGAATAGAATTTGTAGCAAATTGAACTTGGTTTCTAGACTACTAAGTTTTTCAAAAAAAAAATCAATTTGGTGAAAATTTAAAATTTCAATGCGAGTAACTTAAATTTCAAAGAAAAAATAAGAAGTAGGTATTTGTCTGGCCACCCTAACCACAATAAAATGATAGTATTTTTTTATAAGATTTTAGATATAAGTAGAGGACTCATGTTTGGATGTGATGCATATTTTTTGTAATTTTTTTTCCTAGTAAATAATTTATGAATTTTTTCTTACAACTTTTAAAATATAAAACTCATATGTTTGACCACCTTAACTTGGTCAAAACTTCATGAAATTCAATTTTTTATTTTTTAATCCTATAGTATGGCATAGAATGTGATGCATGTATTCGATTCCAAAAATGTGATACGTTTGAAAGCTATAGATGTTTTTCAATCAACCTATCAATCGTACTTTAGTCATAATGAAATAGAAAATGAATAATAATAATTTATTAAATTCAAAGTAAACCATAATTTATATTGGTGGAAAGCTGAGAATCTCCTTTAAAAACCCTTTTCATTTCATCAATTTTGGGTAAAAAAATCATCACCACATAACCCTACAAATACCCATCATATTGCCACTTTTGGCCCATCATGATCCTACACCTACCCCCAAACCTTAATTGATTATGAAACACAATATTCACCAATTGAAAAATAATGTTTGGCTCTTATATTCACTACTAGTAAGTTGTGACATTATTTACTAAATGCTAAAATACAAGTCATCACAAAATAGATATCTCTAGATGCTTAGCTAAGTGGGTGATGTTGTTAACTGAGTTTGAGCTTAAATTTTTTTCACAAAATGCAATCAAGGGCCAAGCATTAACTGATCACTTAGTTGATGCTCCTCCTTTTTCTTTACCTACTCATGATTGCTTCCCTGATGATCATGTCTGAACCACTAACATCACACAATGGGGATTATTTTTTGATGGATCTAAGTGTAGAATAGGTTTTGGTGCTAGAGTGGTACTAATTCCACCTAACAACAAACCTATTCCCTTGTCCTATCGCTTAAATTTCCTATGCAAAAATAATATAGCTGAGTGTGAGGCAATGATCACAGGTTTATGAGCTGCTTTCACATTGAACACTAAACATATATTGAGATCTTTGGCGATTCACAATTGGTCATCAAAAAATAAATGGTACATATCAAACTAAACATATAAAATTATTAAAAAAAAAGGATATTATAATGAGATTATTAAAAAAGTTTGAATTGTTTACCATTGATAACATACCATGCAAAGACAATCGACATGTAGATGCAATGGCAAGTGCAACTTCTCTTATATCCCCACACGATCCTTCCGAAGAATTCACTTTTGTTATTCATCCCATCATGAAACCTGTTGTGCATGTTTTGCACATATGCCCCACCGTAGGTAGGGACCCCCTTTTTTATTTCGCTCTCAATAGGTTGCTTTGCTCCTGTCTTGTTTTGCGTGCCCCATTTTCCAAGCCCAAATTGGTCATGTGCCTTCAAACGATCAAATCCTCCTGACCAAATTCACCTACTTGGGGTATTCAAATTTGGGGAGAAACAAAGTCCCCCATCCTTTTTCTTCCTATTGTCTTGTTCCTGCTGGCTTGGTCCCTAATCGCTCGATTCACTTTTTTCCACATTTTGACTTTGGGGAAAAGTTTCTAGTGGATCTGGGATGTTTTTGTGATGTCTAAGTGAATTGCCAAGGTTTGTTGTCAACGCTTAGTTAAATTTCAGTGAGCCTCAAAACTTTCCTCTCGAACTCCTCTTTGGCTAT
>VDFB02209047.1:0-22907 GCA_007258455.2 Sequoia sempervirens | reverse complement strand
AGAGGAGGCCGAGGTGATGGTGGGGATGATGGCAGAGGTGGCCGACGCGGAGGCAGGAGAGGGAGGTGTGGTCGACAGGGATGAGGAGTAGCCTTGTCACCAATTCGAGAGGAGAGGGGAGGAGAGGAGGATGTGGCCATGCTAGATGTGGCCAGAGGTGGCGAGGAGGAGCACCCAGCTAAGACAGTTATCCCTGACATCCCTGACATCCCAGCAGAGGCAGAGGCAGGTGCAGAGGAGGCCATTGGAGAGGAGACAGTGGGAGAGGAGGCAGAGATTGATGCCCTTGGATTGTTAGGTGCTTACCAGGAGGATGATGATGGAGAGGATGATCACGAGAGAGAGATTAGGGATCAGATCCTAGAGGATTTGGATGAGGAGGAGGATGGGAGAGACAGAGGCCGTCAGGATGATACAGAGGCAGAGGTGCCTGACATCGATATATTGCGAGCCCAGGTTGCATCCTTGGAGGAGCAGATGAGGGTGTTGATGGCAGAGAGAGATGCATACAGGGTGGAGAGAGACAGAGCCTTGATGGAGAGAGATCGTGCTATAGCCCGACGTGAGATTGAGCAAAGATTCACAAAGCTCGACATTATGTACGTGACCGTAAGCAGCATTTTCCAGAGAGTTGGTCAGAGCCGATGAGAGGGAGAGATACTACCGAGACTTGTATGAGGCAGAGGTTCCCTTAGAGAGACAGGCTCCCAGTTTTTCAGCAGCACAGAGTAGTAGGTCTCAGAGTAGGACCCACACACGGATAGTGAGCACAGAGGGAGTGGATCAGCCATGCAGAGCAGGGCCATATGACAGACCTCCCACAGCTCCGAGATCAGCAGGTTCCCAGCATTAGTCTCCTACACACTCCCGACATGATGGTAGTGGCAGTTTAGGATAGAGATACAGTTTTTAGGTCCATTTGAAACATTGTATTTTGATCCGATAGCCTGCGGGCTTCCATGTATTTATGATACATTATGACATTGTGATGTGACACATATGAGCGATATATATATATATATATATATATATTATTTTGGCGCATGCATTTTTATGATATGCATTGTTTATGTATTGATTATGCAGCCTTGATTTATTTATGCATGTGATGTTTATATGATATGCCTATGTGATGGATGGTTGTATATACTTTATGTTGTTTATGCAATTAATGCCATAAATTTGATTCTAGACATATGATTCTATATGATTATGAGATGCAATGTGATGTTATATGTATAATGACATGATGCTATACAAAATGTAATGTGATGCATGTATTTACGCTTATTGCTTATGATATGCAATGTTGAATGCCGATTATTGTCTATTATGCCATGATGATCTAAATGTGACATATGCCTATATATATGTTTCTAACATGTATGTTGATGCAAGATGATGTATACCAGTTTGTGTCACAGGACTCCGTCATAATGCAAGAAAGAAGAATTGTTAATGCGGAATGGAAGATCGACAAAGAATGAAAAAGACAGAAGATAAATGTTAGTGTTAGGAATCTTTGATATTTTACCATATCACAAAAGGTATTGCACTTTATCATCATTGGGCGAGACTAATACAAATGGAGACAAACACCAGGATATGACATAAATCAAGGTGTTCAAGGTCATCCACTTGCTAAAAATAGACAGTCGCAGACAAGGATTGTCACTAACTCATACTAAGGACACAAGTTGCCCCAGTCTTTTTGTCAGGACAAACCACAGACAGCAAACAAAGAAAAAGACAGGTCATGAGACGTCATCGCTCCTCTAAATCCTTCATGGGACATCCTTGAGGAAACTAGTAACATGACTCAAAATCAAATTTAAAAGATAGTCGACGGACAGCAGTCAAAGAAAATAGAATTCTCGATACCGCCGCTGTTTCTAAATCCTTCATGGGACATCATTGAGAAAGCTTAGTAACATGAACTTCTAGTCATCAATTCAAGATAAATGATAAGATAAATAAGACAATAAAAGTCAAAAAGTCAATAAAATGTTTTCCAAAACATGATTTGTTTTTGATTTGTTTGATTGATAAAAGGATTGATTGATAGACTGGTTTCAGAGATACACATACCGCGATAAGACTTTGAGTCTCCGCCTCGATGTTACTTAATTATTCCGATAAGGCATGTCAAAGCCCGGTTTCGTAAAAGCAATGTATCGATAAGATGTTGAGTCGATGCTGTTGATGTGGATAACCCGTATTACTTGATTGTTTTGACCTGTCGACATTAGCGGACGATCCCTAATAAGACATAGGTTGATTGTTTTGATAATGTTTGTTTCAAGAAGGACACATCCTGTAGCGTAAAAGTTATTGATCCGCTTGAATTGTTTTGTTTGGCAAATTGTTTGATGACCTCGCAGACATTGCTGACTTGTTCACCAGAGTAATGCATGACTTGATATGACGCGTTGACAATTGACTGTGTGTGATGACAAACCCTACAGGACTGACCTAGTGTGGCCTCGGGGGCTCATCGTGTGATGTGCCTTGCCTACGCTTAAAATAATGCCAGAGTATCTCGTAGGTTCGACACTCCACCAATGACCTGTCATATAGACGTATTTATCAATTTTACGAATTTATACGTATTAAAACCTAAACAGATCAATTCCACGCCCTCGGCACATCGGCAGATGGCCTTGCCTACGTCCAGTCGCAGAGGCAACATAGTTCGACAAACGACAAAGACTGACAAACGCAACTGACTCTGACTCCGTTTTTGGATTTTTGAAATGTTTTCTAATGTTTTTGTGTTTTCTCAGGTCATTTTGTGATGTTCGTGGATTTTTCCAAGGTGTTTCATCTTCCACATAGCCAAAGTAAGAACAAATATGACACATGTCAAGCGTTTGCCCCCAGTCGAGTATAAGACCAATTGATTATGAATAGAGTGAGATGGGGGATATGAAATGCTCTCGATGTCAATTGTTCCAAGATATGGAAAAGACTACCACTTATTAGGAATGATATATACAAGTGATGGACACAAAAGGTAAGGGATATGTACAGGATAGTGGACTATGTACACGGATGTGGGCTATATACACGGTAGGGACTATGTACAGGGAAGTGGGCTATATACACGGTAGAGACTATGTACAGGGAAGTGGGCTATATACATGGTAGGGACGATGTTCAAATAAGTGGTGTATGTACAAGATAGATTAGAATAATAGTAGACAAAGGAGCAGAGTTGAGTACACATGGCGCCTGTTTGCCAGGTTTTCACCATGGTACCTATCCAAAGCGCCACCGAAGTGGTTTTCACTATTGGACGAATGATTTGTCTTTACTATTTTCCATATTAACTAATTTTTATTTTTTTTGGTGTTAGCAAGATGCCTGTTTGCCAGGTTTTCACCTTGATAACGATTTTTTTGATTTTTTGATTTTTTTTTTGTATTTTTGTTAAATAAGACAAAGGCTCCCAGAAGCTATGCATAGAACTTCTTCAGATGCATACTATTGATTGGTGAGGACAATGGTTCGCCTTCAGGAGTAGAGAGTTGGTACGCTCCTGATCCAAAAGCTTCTGTAACAACATAAGGTCCCAACCAATTCGGTTCAAACTTTCCTGGTTTGTCTCTTTCTGCTTGATTCTTTGGGTTCTCCATTAAAACTAGGTCTCCAATGTCAAAATTTATGTTTAAGACCCTCCTGTTATAGTTGCAGCGAAGGCAATTTTGATATGCTTGGAGATGGTCCAATGCCTTTGTCTTCGCCATCCAAGAATTCTAGTTCCCATGGAGTCTCGACACTGGATACTCTTCACTACCAATATGGTCTTCGCTGACAATTTTAGGGGAAGGAATCTCGACCTTAATAGGAAAAATGGCTTCAGATCCAAAGACAAGTGAGTATGGGGTAGCACCAGTGGGAGTACGGATACTTGTACAATAAGCCCATAAGGCAGGGTTAAGCTGTAAATGCCAGTCACGACTAGCATCATTGACAGTCTTCTTGAGGATTCTAATGATGGTCTTGTTAGACGCCTCTGCTTGGCCATTACCTTGTGGGTAGTATGGAGTAGAGAAGTGATGTTGAATATGAAATTGATCACACAAGTGACAGACTTCTTGGTTCTTAAATGGATGGCCATTATCAGTGATTATGGACTAAGGGACACCATACCGACAAATGATATAGTTCAAGATGAATCTAGAAATCTATGTGCCAGTAATGTATGTCATAGGAATGGCTTCAATCCACTTCGTAAAGTACTCAGTGGCAGTGATAATGAACTTGTGTCCATTTGATGATGTAGGGTAGATTTTACCTATGAGGTTGAGTCCCCATTGGGCAAAGGGCCATGGTGATGTGATAGGACGGAGCTCCTGTGCTGGGGCATGTATCAAATCTCCATGAACTTGGCATTGGTGACATTTTGTTACAAATACATATGAGTCTTTTTCCATAGTAGGCCAATAGTAACCCAATCTCATAATCTTTTTAGCTAAGGTAGGACCACTAGAATGGGAACCACATATACCCTCATGCACCCCACACAAGGTTGCTTGTGCTTCTTTGGAATCGAGACATCTCAGTAGGGTATTATCTAAGGCACATCTATATATGGTGTCTCCGATGATGGTGTATTTGGCTGACTTGCGAAGGAATGTCCTACGTTGGTTATTGGATAGGCCAATGGGGATGACTTTGGCATGAAGGTAATCATAGATTTCTTTGTACCATGGGGAATCAGGACCAACAATGTCACACACCATTTCAGAATCTGGGATATCATAGGCAGGGACCAAAAGCTGTTCGACCAAGAACTCAAACTTAGGCACGTTGTTAGGAATGTCAAGGAGTGAGGCAATTGTAGCCATAGCTTCTGCTGCTTTGTTTAAAACATGAGGTATCTGATGAAACTTGACTTTGTCAAAGTACTCTTTAAAACTATCAGCCATGCGCTTGTACGGAGCAAGATTTTCATCCTTAGTCTCATACTCATCATTTACCTGTCTTATTACAAGTTGAGAATCACCATATACCTGTAGGTTCTTGATTTTTCACTTTGATCGCCATATGCGTGAACTTGTCACTAAAGCTTCATATTCCGCAATGTTGTTGGTGCATGGAAAGGAAATCTTGAATGATTTAGGGATGGAATCACCCTGTGGTGTGATAAACAATATCCTAGCCCCTGAACCATGATTTGTATGCGAGCCATCAAAGTACAATTTCCATGTTATGTTTGTGTCAAAAGTGAATATGAACTCATCAGGAAAGTCTACAACTAATGGGTGATCTCACCAGATGAAGGCTAACCGGATCAACAATGACCTCGCCCTTTAATAGCCTTTCTTCTACATACCGATATCATACTCACTCAAGTATCATAACCCACTTAGCCGCATCGCCCTATTAATGCCGCCTTTATCGAAAGCAAATATTTCAGAGGGTCTATTTTAGCGATGAACATTGTTTTGATGGTTTAGCATGTAGTGCCTTAGTTTTTGGGTAGCAAATACTACTGCAAGATAGGCATGTTCAATGTTACTATAGTTAAGCTCATAACCAACTAAAGTCTGGCTGATATAATAGACTGCCCTTTCATGACCGTCATCATCATTCTGTGCAAGCAATGCTCCAAGTGATGAATGGGTTACTGTAATATAAAGAATCAATGGTCTTCCTTCAATAGGTGGCATTAAGATAGGTGGTGTGAGTAAATATTCTTTAATTAGTTGAAAAGCCTCTTCACACTTAGCTATCCATGCAAAGGGTACTCCTTTCTTAAGTAGATGTTGGAAAGGATGTGTCTTCTTGTCTCCGCTAGTCAGCATCTATAAACCTTTCTCGATAGATTGCAACCTTCCCTATAATGTCCTTAGTTGATCGAGGTTTTGGTGGTGGCATGTCTCATGATTGCTTTCACCTTAGCTGATCCACTTCAATACCTCGTCTAGAAATGATATAACCTAACAGCTTTCCTGACTTGACTCCGAACACACATTTATTTGGACTGAGTCTCACTTTATACGTTTCTAGCCTCTGAAATATCTTTTCTAAAACCTGTAGATGTTCTGCCCTTGTCTTGGATTTTACAATAAGGTCATCGACATAATCCTCCATATAAGTGTGTACTAGATCATGAAAGATAGTAGTCATGGCACGTTGATAGGTTGCTCCTGCATTTTTGAGTCCGAAGGGCATAACATTCCAGCAATACGTTCCCCAAGGACAAGTAAAAGCCATTTTATGTTGATCTTCAGCTGCAATTTTTATCTGGTTATATCCTGAGAATCCATCCATAAGGGACAACATCTCATATCCTGCTGTCATGTCAACTATCATGTCTATGTTAGGCAAAGGGAAGTCATCCTTAGGACAAGCCTTGTTGATATCTCTAAAATCAGTGCAGATGCAGATGCCCCCAGCTGGTTTGGTAACTGGTACAAGATTGGAAATCCAATCTGCATAGTCGATAGGTCTGATAAAACCAACGTCTAAGAGTTTCTTGAGTTCTCCTTGACTAATAAAGCAATCTGTGGATGCATTTTTCTCAACTTCTGTTTCACTGGTTTGGCACCTGGTTGTAAAGGTAAATGGTGTAGAACAAGTTCAGGATATAACCCTGGCATGTCCGCATATGACCAAGCAAAATTTATCTGTCTCTGTGCAAAGAAGTCGTGGAACTCAGGTTTTTCTTCTATTGTCAATGACGCTGCAAAATAAACTAGTCATGGATTCTCTTTTGTGCCTATGTTGACCTCTAAAGTTTCTTCCACGAGCATAGGTGACTTTTCCTGTGTAATGGGAAGAATGTTCAAACCTCCATCCTTAGGTGCTTCAGAGAGTTTTTCACCTTCGGATGCGTCCTTTCTTTTTACTTTTTCATTATCTAGAGGTGCCTTTCAGTTTTCACCAAAAGACTCATCCTTTTTATCTTGTTTATTCTTTTTCTCATTTTTGCGACTGGAGGGTTGAACAGATTCCCCAAAATATGCTTTATTGTCCAAGTCAATGGTAAAACTAGCTTTATGATCCCCATTAGGTATGCCTTCACGTAATCCCAGGAACTCAGCAATTGCTTCGTCGTTCTCAAAAGTATCTAAAACGGGTGTATCTTGTTGATCCCAATCAATGAGTTGGGGATAAACTAAGGGCATGTCATCGTCAGAGTTATCAAAATCTAATGGGGTCAAGGTAAGGATTGAATTATTCATGTGATCACAAAATTCTTGTACCAAGTCCTTTTTGCTCTTAGGTTTGGGTCTAGGTGGATGAATAGGTGGGCCCAATGCCAAGGTTTGGCAATCAGAAAGAGGTGGCTTAGGTTGCCAAGAGGTAGGATCAAGTGATTCCCAATAGTAGTGTTTAAACCACTCCTCTTTTGTCATTTTCTTTGGTGGACAGGAATTTAAAGGGTTTGGTGAGGAACTTAACAGCAAGTCAAGTTCTCCAAATAACTTGTCAAGGTCCATGGAAGAAGTAGAGGATAAGGAATCCCACTCATAATCATTAGAGTCAGGCGAGTTACAATGATTTTGGTCTATTGGTTCATGAGATGTCTTAATGTCTTCTGAAGCACGTACTTCCTCAAGTAAGGGTAATGGAGTACTAGGAACGCCAATCTGAATCGGTTGAAACCCTAGCCCTACTCCTTTTGGCCACTGAGAAACAAATATTGGTTCAATTCTGCCATCTTGGTTTAAGCCTAAACCACTTTGTCCATCATATCCTTTGCTTTGCATGATTTTGAAACCCTTTCCATATAGTCTTGTAGGAATATGAGCAAGTAAAAGGGGTTCTTGATTATCTTCCTTATACAACCAGGAAGTAACATCTTCTGTATCTACAGCCTCTTTGCTTAATTCACCCCATTTAGTGAAAGTTGTTGTGGGGGGAACATGTATAGTGATTATAGACTGTCCCCTACCTGTTGTAGGCAAACCATATGACTTAGGAGGGACCAAGTGGCTAACACAATAGGAAGTCTTCATATAATACTCTCCACAACCCTTGTCTTGGATCTCAACCCTAGGAGTAGTGGGAAGTGAAGGTGCAACAGATTTTCGAGTGAGTGTAGACGGGTCAACATAAGAAGATGGATTAGACGATGAGGCCTCTTGGTTGACTGGCACTTGGTGTTGAGGGATCTCCTTTAGGTTAGTGCAATACTGGAAAGGATCAGGATCACCATCGATAGTTATTTCGGTGCCATTGTAATGGAATTTAAGGCACTGATGATATGTGGAAGGGACTGCCTTCATGGCATGAATCCATGGTCTACCTAGCAAAATATTATATGGGAGGGTGAGATCCAAGACCTAGAACTTTGTCTCCATTACCACAGGACCAATTCTGATAAGAAGTGTTACCAACCCCTTTGATTTTCTTTCTTCATCATCATAAGCCTTAATGAAAATACTATTGGTGGTATCTACGCATGCTTCTGAAATACCTAATGCCTTAATTAGTTTTAAAGTGCATAGATTTAACCCTGCTCCTCCGTCTACCAAAACTCGTCTAACTTTGGTGTCATCAACAAGGACTTCTAGATGTAAAGGGTCATTGTGGTTCATCTTATCTGTGGCATAGTCTTGTTCAGAAAACGTGGCATGATGATTGTTGGTCAAGTAGCCCACCATTTCCTGGAAATGATTGACATGAAGGTCATTAGGGACCGTGGTATTCTGTAAAGCCTTATCGAGGATAGACCGATGCTCGGGGGAGATACGCAACAATTCCAAGATTGAAATTTGGGCTGGGGTCTTCCCCAACTGGTTAAGTAGGTTATATTGTAACTTGGAAGGTTGTGATGTTTGCTGCGATGGAGGGCCTTGGATAACAAACTTAGTACGACGAGTATTGACCGCACATTCTGGATTAGCATTGATAGTAATGGTATTGATGTTGTCATCGGCGGCGCGAAGGCAATGAATGATTTTGCCACTATCATAGTCATGTTTTATATTCGCATAATTGGCTGACATATTGGTCTTAGTACTCGAACTGGGGACAGTTCCTTTCCCATGGTCATGTAGTGGGTCTGAAAAGACTTGATGATCAGTGTTCGATGTCTTTTGTTTTTGTCCACTAACTTCAATGATTCTCTTGTCAACAAGATCCTGTATGATGTTCTTCAGTTGTCGACAGTTTTGTAGGTTATGCCCTTTTGTCCTATGATAATCACAGAAGGCATTGTCATCCCACCAAGTTGGTATAAACTGTCTTGGATCGTATTGTCTTGGTTCCTGCAGTTGTATGAGGTTGTGTTGCAACAGTTGTTTGAACACCAACTCAATGGGTTCCCCTAAGGGAGTGAACTCATGTTTTTGGAATCTCTTTGGTGGTGGACGTTGAGTGTTTTGGACCACGTTGGGAGGTTGATTGACATCATTAAGCGTGTTGGTGAAGTTATGAGGCCCTTTTAATGTGAGGAGGGGTCCTGCTTGTAACGTTTTAGCATCAACCACCCCATCATTGGTGACATTTTTGTTGCGAGACCAAAATCTATTTCTGTCGGTGGGAGTGTTTTGTACGACCGTGTTTCAATTGGGTGTTGTCATCTTGAGTTCACCCTTTTCAATGAGATCCTTCTCTATTATCACCCCCTTTTCCACTAGTTCCGAAAAAGATATGCAACAATGTACCCTTAAGTTACTCCTGAGTTTTGGATGAAGATTTTCTTGAAACATTGTAACCTTTTGTTTTTCAGGTATCTCGACATGACATCTACTAGCAATAGTTCTCCATCTCTAGAAGAAAGCAATGAATGTTTCACCTTCATCTTGTGTTGTGTGGCACAGGGTTGCTATATTTATCTCATGGTCAATGTGGAAGGAGAATTGCTCCACAAACTTCTCGACTAGTTCTCCCCATGATCTAATGCCAGAATCTAGACCCGAAAACCATTCTAGTGCAACCCCTACAATACTTCATGGAAATAGCCTCATAAGGTATGTGGGGTCATAAGCAACATCAATGCATATGGTAGAAAATTCCCTGATATGTTCTACTGGATTACATTTTCCATTGTACTTAGGAAGATTTGGTATGACATATCCGTGAGGGAAAGGTGTCATGTACAATGATCTATCAAAAGGGAATGGGCATATGTCCTTTGGTGAAAATGATTTCTTAGTTGACACTGACATGTTATCCATTTGCATTTGTAATCCTTGCATTTGTGTTTGTAGGACATCAACTTGAGTCAAAGATGTGCTCGGAGGATTATGCGGATCCACATATGTATTCTAAAATCCAAAGTCTCGTGATGGGTTTTGATTGAATGCTGGCATCTGAGGTGGATTCAGATTCAGAATGTTGGTAAATGTATTCTGGTTTGGAATCGGCATAAATTGATGTTGTCCTAGATTCTATGTAAATGGATTTCGAGTACCGCTCTGTACAAAGGGATTCTGATTCAGAACCGATGTGAAATAGGTTTGGCCTGGAATCTGGGTAGACAGATTCTGACTGCCAATCTGTGAAAGGGGGTTCTGATTCGGAACTGATGTAAATTGGTTTTGACTGCTAGTCTGGAAAGGTGGATTTTGATTGCCATATTGGAAGAAGGGAATGCCCCATGTTTGTGTAATCCTTGGTATAATACTAGTGACCTGAGCACTAGGTATGGCCATTGACTGTGGTAAGGTACCCATAATGCTAGCAGTAGGTGTGGTTGTTGATGGCGCACTTGTGACACCGACATAAGATGTATGGGCTGATGTTTTAGGTCTTTTACTCCCACTAAGAGGACCGAAGGGAGTAGATGATGAAGCCCCTGTAGTGAAACTAAATCCTGATGTCATAGTAGGTGTACCAAATGGGGACGTATGGACTGTCGTACTCTGTGTAGACGTGCTAGATGGCATAGTCGTGTTGACTTGAGGTATAGTAGTACTAGCAGTCGTGGTATTTGTCCCTTGTGTAGGTTGAGTTTGTAAGGTACTGATATCAAATCCTGGAGGTAAGGTAGCACCTTCAGCTAGCAATTTTCCTAAGAACTGTTGACAATCGTTTGCTAGGTACTCATCTACAAAAGAGGAAAACTCAGGGTCTTGTGCGGTAGCCTCTATGTCTTTTGTTGTAACATGTCCTTGAGTGTTTCTAGTGGTAAATTTGTCTAATAGATTCTTATGAGGTCTTGAAGAAAATGGGTTGATGAACTCGCTTGGGTTCGACATGTTTTCTCTCTCTTCTCTTAGACCTAGTTTCAACCATGTAAGACAAGCTCAATATGCGGGAAATGCAAAACTATATCTAGAAACTGTATGACTCTATTCTATGTTTTTGGGGTTTTCTTATGCAAAATAAGGGATGTCCTATGATGATACTAGTCTAGACTCTAAAGGTGCAAGAATTCTAAGTCAGACCCTAAAATGATCAATTCTATAAACTCAAGGTGGAGGGACCAAGTACCTAAAGTCAAACCAAAGTGTCAATTTAGATAAGTCAAGGAACCAATGTAGGACAAAGATCAAATACACGTTGAGTTTCCTAACTAGACTGAGGAGATAGGACAACTCTCTGTAGGACAAAGTATATGACGATAAGACTAGGTTCAATGACAGATTTCGTTGACACTATGACCTTTCTAGAGTATAGATGGTGGACTACTCCTAAAGTTTGTAAAAGTGACTTTTCTAGAAGTCTAATGCAAAGTAATATGAACCCTATGATGAAGGTAAACTCTAACTGAAGACAACTATGGTAAAGACTGAATGAACCTAAAGGATGCAAAATTGAGCAAATCGTTTCAAGTTTCTATTTTTTTGAAGACTGTTTGTATGAAGACCACTGAAACTAGTATAACCCTGCTAACTGGACAGTGACAGTGAATTTTGGTTTTTCTGGTAATCAAACAGATGCATTTCAAGTTTAACAGTTGTGGTTCAAACTGACAGATGCGACTCAAAATTACCAGATGCGACAGATGCGACCCAAAATATAATGCATGCGGTGTTTCTAAAACAGATGCGAGTCAAAATGACAAATGCGACTCATAAATTATAGATGCGGCTCAAAACAACCAGATGCGACCTATATAAATCATATGCGAGCCGAACTGACAGATGCGACTCAAAAATTACAGATGCGACCCAAAGCTTACAGATACTACTCAAAATTAACAGATGCGACTCTAAAAATTAGATGCGTGTTTCTGGTGAACAATTGCGACTCTCTGTGAATTTTCAGTGATATGAATTTTAAACTGACCTGGTTTTCTATGATCAAATTCTAACAATCAAAGACAATCGTAAGACAAAGTGTTTTCAGTTTCAATTTTGGACTCAAAGAACATTTAAAGTGATAACAAACAAGCACATCCTAATAGGCCAAAGGCCTAGGGTTTGTATACTTGGTATAGCTCACCGAAATACCCTAGATTGGTGATGAACACCTTTCCTTCTCGAGAGCAGATAGCTTAGGAATTTGGTGGCATTGGCTCCCCTCCACGGCTCATTAACATCTTTCGAGCACACCAATTCTGAATTCATTGGGTAGTGACATCCCAAGAATTGCTATCTCTACTCAAGGGGATCAGTAGTGAGTAATCTTCGGGCATGATACTATACCTGCACTAATACCAAGCAACGACCACAAATAGGTTGGTCTCTACAACAAAGGGTATTTAATTCGGGCAGTCCGTTCGTGGGGTGTGATCCATACGGTGCGAGTCCCCTTTCGGATCCATCTCGTCGGAACCACACTCGTGATTCTTGGGGTTTCCCCAAGAACCCACTTTTGTATACCGGCTGGAAGTCCCTCGAGTTCAGGGTGCTACCGGTCTGAGTCGTTCTGGGGTGAGTACTTTTTCCCACCAGAACAGGCCCAAGTTCTAGAGTTGGTAACCATTTCTCTTACACCCAGGATCGCACGGATGCGCAAGGGGAGAGGATACTTCGGTGTACCAAATCATAAGGGTGACCAAACTTGTGCTTTCGCACCAAACATAGTAGACACTTATTAATTTTAATCCAAATGAATTATTTGCTACGCTACCAAACAATCTGTTTCAAAATTTAACTAGGGTCTTCGACAAGCGTCCTGCAGAAGATATCATTAGTAATTTTCAATATTGTCTTCGTCAATCATCCTGCAAAAGCTTGTTAACTCCAAATGGCCACACGCTGAAAATCAAATATCAGTAACATAAAAATCAATTGAAAATTCCAGATTGTTGAAAGCAGAAAAAAAATTTTACCAGTCAATTTCGTCATTTTGTTACCAGTTAGATGCGTCGTTTCTTTTTCAGTTGCGGCTCGGGATATCACTTGCAATTCAAGAATTGTCAGATGCGTCGTATATCTATCAGATGCGGTTCAAAAACTCAATTGCGGCTCAAAAACTTCACATGCGGTTCTAGAAAATCAATTGCGGTGCAGAAACTTCACATGCGTCGTTTTGTACGAAAAATCTGCAAAAACAAAAATTAAAAGATCTACGGATTCGCGAAGATGGTGTCTTCACGTCGGGTTCACCAAAATGTAACGCTAAAAATGAAACAAGCTTTTGCACAATAGACAACAAGAATCAAGATTAGAAGCACACATGCATACAATATTAAATCTAAAATGAAAATTTCAATCGTTAAGCAACAAAGAACATGGGAAAGTAAAAAACGTAATTAAAATTGAAACAATCTCACCAATTCCAAATGTATTTCCATGAATTATCTTGATTGCCCTTCTCCATTTTGCTTGTGTAGTATAATTGCCCTCAGATTTTCAAGTTCGTGCAAGTATAGCCTTATGATAGTGATTAGCAAAATATCGAAGATTCCAAAATTGAGTGCTCTCCAAAATTATCAAATTCATGAGAGAGATTGGAATGAAGAATGACAAATCAATTTATAGAAAATTGATTATTTGAACGACAGGCCAAGATTGAAAGATTAACAGACGGTTGAGATTGAGAGATGGGTCATGCATTCATATAACTGATAGAATTAAAGATTAAATAAATGATTTAATCTTCAGTTCGGATTCGAAAACATTAGAAATATCCTTGCATGACAAAGATAAAGATTGATTATAACGACTCTCTGTTCGAACGCATGCACAACATTTAATTAATTAAATAAGAATATTTAATTAATCTGCATGTACACGCAAATGAGTTAGAACTGGAGGATTGCATGATTTGAAGAAGAGATTACTCGAAGACGCCACTCAGACATCGAATCAATAGTTAATTGAACGATTAAAATAGATGTCGAGTTGAGTAAAAGTGAATACTTAGATAACTCACATAATTATCTAAAATATAGAAGAATGTGTTAAAATAGAATTAATGAATTAAATAATTCATTTAATTCAAGACTCGATATTTGAAGAATAATTAAATAAATAAGATTTATTTAATTAAGTGACGAAGGGGATTTAAATGAATAATTAAATAAATTATGAATTTATTTAATTATAGTTGAAATATGATAAAGAGTAAATTAAATAATGATTTATTTAATTTAACAAGAAGAAGGTTAATTAGTCACATAATTAAATAACAAGCGTTTATTTAATTAATTAGATAGAATAAAGAGAAGTGAATTAATTAAATAATTAATATTATTTAATTAATAGAAGAATTAATGTTAAGATGAATAATTAAATAATTAAGATTATTTAATCAATAGAAGAATTAATGTTAAGATGAATTAATTAAATAATTAAGATTATTTAATCAATAGAAGAATAGGAAATATGAAGAATGTGGAAGTCGCAGGCCTAAACCAGATTTCGGTGTCTACAACAAATACAAGTGCTAAGAATTTTTTTTCAATTGGTGTGTATCAGGTTTCATAATCGATTAAAGTTCAAATGATGTAATAGATAGGATGTTCATTTCTAGTATCATCTTGTTGAGCTAACAATGCTATGAGAGCATGGACAGAGGTGACTATATAGAGAATAAAAGGTTTATTGGGCATAGAGGGTTGAAAAAGAGGTGGGGTAGCAAGGTATTCTTTTCAACTCTGAAAAATCCTATTTACAAGATTCTCATTCCAAGCAAAATGTACATCCTTTTTGAGAAGATGTGTGAAGGGTAATGTGAGATTAGCTAAAGATGCAACAAAATGATGAATATCTTGCATTCATCCTTGTAATGTGTGTAAATGAGAAATTTTCTTAGGAGGTGGCATGTTAATAATGGCATCAATTTTCTTTGTGTCCAATTCAATGCCTCTATGAGATATGATAACTCGTAAAAGTTTTCCACTATCTACGCCAAAGACACACTCTTTTGGATTTAATCGAATGTTATATTTACGTATTCATTCAAATATATTTCGAAGGAAATTTACATTGTCTTGTGTTGTTAAGGGTTTACCAAGGGGGTATGTGTAGGATCATGATGGAAAAAACAAGCCCTTAAGTGGTGATAAATTCAAAAAAATCAAAGTTAGACAACTTGACGTAAAAATTTGAATAAGTTATCTATATTATTTCAAAAATATGTAAGAATAGAATCTATAGGGAGCTGAATGTAGTTTCTAAACTACTAAGTTTATTTAAAAAAAAAATCTATTTGGTGAAAATTTGAAATTTCAATGTAGTAGAACTTAAATTTCAAGGAAAAAATAATAAGTAGGTGTCTGTCTGACCACCCTATCCACAATAAAATGATAATAATTTTTTATAATATTTAAGATAAAAGTAGAGGACTCATGTCTCGATGTGATACATATTTTTTTGTAATTTTTTTCCAAGAAAATAATTAATTATGAATTTTTTATTAAAACTTTTAGAAAATATAAAAACTCGTATGTCTGACCACCTTAACTTGGTAAAAAATTTATGAAATTCAATTTTTTTTAATCATATAGTATGCAAAGCATAGAATTTGACACATATTTTGGATTCAAAAAATGTGATATTGTTTGAAAGATATAGATTTTTTTCAATCAACCTATCAATCAAGACTTCAGTCATAATTCAAATAGAAAAAGAATAATAATTATTTCTTAAATTCAAAGTAAAGTATAATTTATATTGGTGGAAAGCTGAGAATCTCCTTTAAAAACCCTTTTTGTTTCATCAATTTTTGGTAAAAGAAAAGTCATCAGCCACATACCCTACACATACCCATCATATTGCCACTTTTTGGCCCATCAGGATCCTGCACATACCCAAGGATATCATCAACATAATCTTCCAAGATTTTATGTATGTAATCATGAAATATCAATTTCATTGCTTGTTGATAAGTTCTGTCAACATTCTTTAATCCTAAAGGAATCATAACCCAACAAAACATTCCCCAAATAGTTGTAAATGTGGTTCTGTATTGATCTTGTGGGTTGATAAAGATTTGATTATAACTAGAAAATCCATCCATGAATGACAACAAAGCATGTCCAACAGTTGAGTCCACAATCATGCCAATATTAGGAAGTAGAAAATCATCCTTTAAAGAGGCTTTATTCAAGTCACGAAAGTCCATGCATATCCTAATATGATTATCAGGTTTAGCAACAATGAAAATATTTGAGATTGAAGGAGAATAATCAATAGGTCAAATGAAACTGATGTCAAAGAGTTTTTAAAGCTCTTCTTTAACATGCAAGGCTATGTTAGGGTGCATTTTTTGTATCTTTTGGTGAATAGGATTAGCATTTTCAGCAAGAACAATGTTGTGTGTTATGATTTTCAAGTCAATTCTTACCATATCTAAATATTTCCAAGCAAGTTTTTTAGGAAAATCATGAAGCAAAGTTGTAGTGTCCTCTTGTTCTTCATCATCAAGGAATTTTCCAATCTTAATAACTTTTTTGTTATCATTTATATCCATTGGTATGTCAATTGTATCTCCTAAGGGGAGTGCATTAGATTTAGGAATTTTAGGATCATGGGGTTCTTCATTAATATCACTATTTTTTTGCTTGGTACTAATCATACCACAAGTAAATTGTTTCATGGGAGGAGTAGAGAATGTGTTATCATAAAATCCTAACATTTTTTTTAAAGCTTCATCACTTTTAATGTACTCCCATGATGGTGTTACTTCTATATCAAGTAGTTTAGGAAGTTTTATTGTGAGATTGTGTCTTCATTGACATGTAATAGTGTTGATATTTAAGGATGGTCATTGAGTGGTTTTCATTGTATTAGAAAAAGAATATCCCAACCCAATTTTTGTCTCTTGTGTGTTAGGTTATATAGGGATGTGAATAACTTGTTCATTCTATCCACATCCTTTTCCAGTATATATCAATTGTTTCACAAGTCCATAGCCTTTCCAATAAATTCTTTCCATTTCCTTTGGATTAGGCAAATGTTGATGATCTATCTCATCCAAAATTTGTTGTGTACATTGTAGTTTCTTCCAAAGTAGAGGAGATAGATGTTTGAGAAGATTTTTCTGAATTCTGAGTTGACATAACAATTGGTTGTTCTTGTTTTTCATCCTCTTGTTGTGTGATTATATATTCACCCATAAATTAAGGTGTGAATTGTAAGGATCCCCAATCATCACCGAATAATTTAGAGATGGATTCCTCATCTTGTTTTTCAATTTCATGAGGTTCTATATGAGATGTTGGAATTAATGTGTTCAAAGGACCGGTGCTTCTTTTCTCAAGTTGTAAGCAACTTTTAGGCTTGGAGTCTATTTCAACTTGATAAAATTTGTTGTTATAGACATATTTCATTATATGATAAAGGGTCAAAGGAACCACATTCATCTCATGAATCCATGGTCTTCCTAAAAGAAGATTATATGAAAGATCATAGGGCATGACATGAATAGGAGTTTTCACAGTAGCCACTATTACTGTAATATGAAAAGAAATTACACCAAGTGGTTGATTTGGTGTATTTACAAATGCCTAAATGGATAAGGAATCAAGTTTTATTTATGACTTGTCAACATACAATCTATTGAGGAGATTCACACTACACACATTAAGGGTAGAAGCATTATCAACGAGGGTCCTTCTATTACCTATTCAATTGAATTGAGAAATTATCATAAAGGCTTCACTTTGTTTTCGTAGCTCTAAAGGAGGGAGCTCTTGTTGATGAAAAGAAATGTCTACATTAACTCTATTCATTCCATGTATTAAAGCTACCACATCATTTGTAGTTGTACCAAAAGGAACCACTATGTGTTGCAATGTTGTCTAAAGGATGGTGTGATAATTTGGTGAATTTTGAGGTAAATCCCAAAGGGAGATCTTTGTAGGAGTATTCTTGAGTTGTTCAACAAGATCATTCTCCTTTTTGTTTCAGGGAAAACAAGGTGCATTAGGCAGACTAGGTAAAGGTAAAAAGGTTGGGATTGGTTGTTGTGGTTTCAGATTGTTTCAGGTATTATATGTATGAGTTTACCATAGAAAAATGGCCCCTTTGTCATTTTCATAGCTTTTAGATCTTGTTTCATGGTGTTGGAACTATGTTGCTTTAATTTTATGTTGTAACATGGCTTGAACATGCTTATTTACGTACTAAAACTGAAAGAATGATGTCTTGTGAAGGTGTTGTGAAGTGTTGTAAGACATTTTGCATTCTTCTAGAATCTATTTAATACAATTTACCTAAAAACCACCTTTTCACTCATCAAAAATTCCTATTTTGAAGTTTTCTAAATTCTTGTAACAAGCCTTCACACTTTTCTAGGAACATCTTCACTATTTACACCTTTATCATGCTTTATTTTGTCTTTTTATGCCCTCATATGACTTAATTAAGTGTATTTTTGCATATTATCTTGAAAAATACTATTAAATACAACATTATTCTAGACACTTTTTTAGGTCCTAGGTGGGACCCATTCATTATGGGTGGTGAATGAGTCTCCCTTGGCCCCAAATCAAAAATATTTCAAATTTCCTTTTGGGATTTGATTAGAAATCACTTGATGTCAGCCTCTAATGAGGTATGAATGGATAGTAACGCACAAGAATTGTATAAATAAGTGATTTTCATCTCATTTTAACCCCCATTCATCAAGTTCACTTATCCACCTATACATTCAAGCAATCAAGCATTTTTAAATCAATAATTAAAGCACTTTGAAGCTATCATTGACATTACTTCAGAATTACAAGATTAAGAGTTAGGCGAGTTGATATCATTTGCATGTCATTACTTTATCTTTCTCTTGCATTTTATTATCTTTTCAAGGGTTTAATTACCAAAAGTGGGGTTTGACCAAGGTAAACCCCTATTTACTAACCCTAATCATTTTCCCCTTTGTGCTTGTTTGTTTGTAGACTTTTTTTTGCATATTTGATAGGTTATTAGGTGTTGAAGATTCATTTTCATGTCAACTTGGTGCTTCAAGTCAACATAAGTCAAATTCAAGCTTGGAGGGACTTATATGTCTATTTTATGCAGATTTGACTTTAGTACCCCGATAAGCAGACATTACTAGATCTGGTGTTGTAGAGTTGTCTCCTACTTTTTAGAAATTTGGGTGAGGACTGATTCACCACTTGTGGCAAAAGAGTCACAAACTAGTGGAAAACTAGTTTGTGACTCTCCCGATAGTTTCATTAGTAGGAGGACTGATTTGCCACCCTAGGTGAATGAGTCCCACTATGGAAAACTAGTGAGTTTCATTAGCATCCAAAACACTCCAAAATCACCCTACTTCATCTAGGTGCACTCAGATTTACCCCTGTACCTTCTATTATATATAATTTCTTCATTTTCATAGTTGTTTGCATATCATAACGTGTTTTCAAACATAGCTTAAATTGCACTTTTGCATTCACTTTAGTTCATTTAAATTAATCAATTGCATTTAGTTCAGTTCATTTACATCATATCACATTGTAAACATCCTAATTTGAGTGTTACATAAGAATTTTTGGACCTAAATCTCTCCCCTTTTAGGTGAAAAACCCTAGAAGTGCTAGAGCAAGCATTTAGGTTCCCAAAAATCTATGTTTCAATGAGCAACCATAGTATTATTGGATTGTTTCAACACATTAGTTTTAGGTCGGTAAAGAGTGAATTCATGTTTATTTGAAGGGTGAATTTTATGCGAAGGTGGGTAAAGAATGAGTTGGGGTTGAATCACATTAACATCCATTGTTTTAGGTTGCTCACAACAAACCTTAGTGGATGACATGGGGAAGATGATGTCTTGAAGGGCTTCATCTAACATGTCAAAGCCATAATGACTAAAAGGTTTGAGAGGTAAGTTATTGTTAGTTGGTTTAGGCTTCTCATGGAAAGCCTTAGTGGATGAAGTGAGTGAGAGGAAGTCATGAAGGGCTTCATCTAACTTGTCTAAATCGTCACTACTAAGAGGCTTGGATGAGATGGTGTTTTTAAATTGAAGTGTTTTATGTAACGTTTGGTTTGATGTTTGTGGTTTTTTGTTTTAATTTTTTGATGAGTCTGATCTAAAAGGACTAGGAACTAATGCTGAGAATGAAACTTGGAAAAATCTAATGATATCCATAAATTCAATGAAAGGAAATGATGCTTATGCCAATGATTTAAATATAACAAAAAATAACTGAACTAAAATAGAAAAGAAACTACTGGAAACATAAACTAAAAAACTAGCAATTAAATGCTAAAAATAGTGATGCAAAATGTGGAATGGGAATGATTCGCCCAGGGTGGTGAATGAGTCCTAGTAGGGGTATTTTTGATATTTTCCCAAATTTTTTTGGATGTTTTCTATGTTTTCAAGTCCGCACAATACATAGAAGTAATGGAAATGTATAATTTTGTGATGATTTGATAAATTGAAATGCAATAATGTCATCTATATGATAGTTTCACTAATGTAATTTTGTAAACCCTAGGATGGAAAAACAATTAGAAAACCTAATATAGTAGTGATGCAAGGTAGTCCCAATGATGAAAATGCAATAGAAATCAAAAATAAAATGTTCAATATGTAGGTTCACCAAAATGAACCATAGATTTTTACGTAGGTAAGGTGTTATGACTCTCTTGCTCAATTAGGGTTTTTCACCTAAAGGAGAGAGATAGACCCCAAACAAAATCTAGGTGATTCACTCAAACTAAGGAAAGTAAAAATAAAATATTCCTAAACCAAATGACCTAAATTCAACATACTAATAAAATGGATTGATTAGTTATGCAAAGCTTAAGAAATATGAAGTGTTTGAAAACACATTGTTGTTTACAAAAGACCTAAAAATATGAATAAGATTGCAAATAGAACAAAACAAAAAGCCAAAAGACTTAATTTTTGCACCTGTAAACCTAATGGAGATTGGAAAATACTCTGAAAAACTAGAAATATTGACTTTTTGACTGACTGGGACTCATTTTCTATCTTAGGTGTATTAGTCCTAGACCAGGGTTTCTACCAAGAAACCTATTTCTGCCAAAAGGTTACTAGAATTTGCACTCTACTCTGATAGACACCTCCAATGGGACTCATTCACCATCCATGGAAAATCATTCCTTTTTCTATTTTTTGAAAGTTCAAGTTTCAGATCTACATTTTGTCACCTGCACAACACTTCTTGATGGAAACCTAGATTTGAATCTCCAAAAATTCCTACAAAACAACTTAAATTTTTTTTTTCTAATGGGGTGTTTTCCTTGGTAAAACCCCTAATTTGGTAGTTAAACCTTGGATTTATAAAGTTTGTATAAAACCCTTTCCCTATCTATGTCTAAGACTAGGAAACTCTAAAGTAAGACAAATCCCTATTCTAATGTGCTAGAATAAGATGATTAAATAGAACATGAATGATGCAAGACTTCAATCCAAGAAACCCTATAACATTTTAAATGTGAATTAATGATATGCAAACCTTAATTCTAAAGATAGAGTGAAAATGGAAGATGGAATCACTTTGAAAAAAATTCTTTAGGCTTGATTTGATGGATAGTTGCATCTCCTCCACCTAGATTTCTCCATGATTCTCTATAGGAATCCATGATCAACACCTTGCAATCAAAGATCTTGAATGAGAATTGAGCATGAAGAAGTGCAAAAAATCTATCTTGTTGTCGCAAAGCTTCAACTTTGCTATAGAAATATTGATGAATCTTCTTATGAAAGATATTCAATACTTGACTCTTGATTTTTTTCTTGTAAAAATGACTAAATATCATGAAAAATGACCTAAAAATGTGTATTTATAGGAACCAATACATAATTTTCCATTATTTAGACCTAAGAGGTTGACATCCACTAAAAATTTGAATTAAGTCCCGGGTGAAATTCTCACTCAAAATTCAAATTTTCCCCAAAAGGGACTCATTTTCCACCATTGGCGAATGGGTCCCACTAGAGGGGACTCATTCGCCCAAGGTGAAAAATGGGTCCCACTTGTGGTTTTTAGAGGTAGGTTTTTGAGATATGAATGAATTAAGTATTATTTGTCGTGATTTATATGATTTTCAAGTGAAATGGTCATCTAGATCAAAAATAATGGGTCTTAGGGGCCTATAAACGTTGTTTTCAAGAATGATTAATGCAAGAGCTCTCAAAAGTAGGTCCAAATTAAGCATGAAATTATCTCTTTCTCCAAGAGCATCAAATTTTCTATGCCACAGGTATCACAAAGACAATAATATGTAGTAGCAAGATAATAAAGGAAGCCTCAAAAAGAAGGGAAAGATAAAATACAACTGAATAAGAAAAGTTGCATAGTTTGATAAAACAATGGACGAGTTTGAAAAAAATATTAAACTTGTATTATAATAGTGTGATGAGGAAGCATCTCAAGAAAATATTGGGCATTGGCTAATGAGCAAGAAGGTGAAGTGGCTAGTAAAGGAAATTGTGGAGAGATGAAAGAGGAAAAAATTGAGAAGAAAGATTAAAAAAATCAAGATGATGGAGGAGCCAAAGCACCCATGGAAGAGGAAAAAGATGAAGAAAATGAGTCCATTAAGAGTCAAAATGTTATTTCTAGCAATATTTGTGAGTATGTATTTATAGGTGCAACATATGAAGTAGTTGAAGTAATGAACTAGCATAAGGAT
>VDFB02209046.1:0-10907 GCA_007258455.2 Sequoia sempervirens | reverse complement strand
TACCAAGTTCAACACTCTTTGTAGGATATTTTTCATTTAAGCTCATGGAAGAGGAAAAAAATGTATTCAATTCATTATGCACCTCTTCGTCAATTTTAGCAACCTTGTGATCATTGTCTAAGTTGATCACAAAAAGAGATTGAATAATAATATCCATGGAAGAGTTAAAATCTTATTGTGTTTTCTTTTATTATAAGATATTTTTGTTTTGGTGAAGGGGGAGGCTTGTCATGCATTGCTTTAGTTGAGTTTAGATTTTTATTTTCTTTGTTTAATTCTTCATGTAACCTATGAGCAAGGGCACACTGTCTACATCTACACTCTCTAGCACCTTTGTTTCTTTTAGTTTTTTTTTCAAGTTGTATTTGTGTAGGGAGAGGTTGATCAACCATAGTTTCTGCACCTAAGGGCAAAAGGGGAGGAATATAAGGAACCATGGAGGTTGTTTGACCACTCTTGCCTCTCTGAATTCTGTAAATCTATTTTATTCTAGGAGGTGTGACGAGATTGTTTTCATTATATCTTGGTCTTTTGTAGGAGGTAGGTGAAGGTTCTGTCTTGGGTTGATCTTGGTTGTTTGGAACTTCTTTAGGTTCAATCATGGTTTCATCAAGGATAGTAGGCTCGGTGGTGGATGGGAACATGTTTTGAAGGGATAGTTCTTCTATCTTCATTTCCTTGAACTTTTGATAGGACAAGAAAAAAAAGTCTTCTCGCGGTTTTATAGGTTCCATAGGCTCAAGACAAAAGAAATCTAAGGAAAAAATTACTTTGGAGGACAAAGGGTTAAAGCCACTATGATGGACAATGAAAAATTCATTGTCAGAGAGAAACTTTAAAATTTTATGCACAACCAAGGGGACAAATTTCATGGAGCAAAGTCATGGATAGCTTAATGTCACATGAAATTGGTCCTGACCGGCAGGATGATGGAAACGAGATATCTAAATTTTGGTCCTATTTGTGTAATGGTAAGGTGATCAATCCTATCATAGGGCACACAAATCCATTGTGCATCTTGATCCATGCTTTTGGTTTATCATAGTTATCTTGATAAAGTTCATGTAAGAGTAAGAACTCCTCGATGATCACATTCTCTCCATGGGTGGGATCTATTAATATCCCATTAGTGGGCTTTTCATAGATACAACCAACTATGTAAAGAGGACCATAAGGCACATGTTTAAGTATATCTTTAGAGGAGAGAGAAATGTCAAGAGTATTTTTAGTTTGGACCTTACGAGGAATGATATCTATCACTCCTACCATGTCATCCATAGGATCATTATTTATAGAATCGTGTTAAATAGGATAATTGTTATCATCATTTGTATCAATATTCATTACATCATTCTTTGTAGTTTCGTTGGATTTGACAAATGAAATAATATGTTTTGGCATGGGGTTGGTGAAAATTTGCAAGTTTTGCTTAGGAGGGGCTATTGACATATTTCCTTGATCACTAACACCTCCAACAAAAAGATGACTGAAATCAATGAGGTCTCGCAATACATGTTTAAGATGCTTGCAATGTTCTATGTCATGTCCATTTTGTCGGTGATAGTGTCAGTAAGAATTAATTGATCTAAAGCTTGGGAGTAAAGGCTTATTAGGATCGGGTGTTTTGATGGGAGGCAAGGTAATCATTTATTGTTCTAAAATTTGGGGACTTTTGTGTTGCGAAAGGTAATGCAAGGGAGTGAATTGTCTTTAGGTCCCCATAGCTAAAGGGTATGGTGGATTTAACAGTAGCTACTTGTTTATTGAAATTTTGAGTTTTTTTTTGAGGGGGATTGAATTGAAGGAACCCTTTATTCTATTTTCTAAAAGGTTGGGAATTTTTTTGGTTTGCGGGCTCAAATTTCTTAGTTTGGTTAGAAGTGGACTTTGTATCTCGACTACTAACTAGATTTTGATAATCTCAAAGGGCAGTACAAAAGTGCATGAGGGATGTGAATTTCATCATGGTAAGCTTGTCTTGGATCTTGGTTTGTAAATTTTCTATAAACATCTTCTGAAGGTGAGGGTCATGAACCTTGACATCGATTTTAGAATAGAGAGATTGATAGTGAGATAAATTTAGTTATCTATTCATCTTCTTTTGGCTTACATCTCATCAAATTGGCCAAGGTCATCTTAGGAGTCATGTGCATTTGGAAATGGTTTACAAATGCCTCAACAAGTTCATTGAATGAAAAAATTGAGTTTTTTGGTAAAGAAGAAAACCATTCCAAGGTAGTATCTTTCAAGGACCTAGGGAAAATCTTAGCCAAAAGTTTATCATCAAGGACAACGTCACTACATAAGGTAGTATAAGCATTAACATGGCTAGAAGGATCTCCCTTCCCTCCATATTTCTTGAATATAGGCACCTCTACACCTTGTGGCATCGGTGCTCACAATATCTCTAAGGACAATGGACTTCTTTTGACATAATATGTAGGTGTGCCATTTTGATTTTGATTGATGTTGGAAATCTACTATTGAAGGGATGAAACAGTTTGGAAGAGTTAAGTTATGAGAGGTTCATTGTTTGTGTTATGAAATGGAAGTGAAAATGGTGAAGGGGTGTATGTGTTTGAGGGACAAGTGAATGGAATTCTTAAAGGTGGTAAGGTAGTAGGTGATATAACATGTGATGCCACATATGAACTAGGGATGCTAGCGAAAATACCCAAGGAAGGAATCACATTACTAGTTTGTTGCATTGTTGTTGTGACTTGAGGATTTGTGGGCAGGTGGTATTGGAGGAAATATGTTAAGGAGGAGGCGGAAATTCTTAGTTCCTCCTGGCTTGCATTACTTGTAGGTAAAGGACAACTAGTGGTTTGGGTGAGGTTTTCCAAAGATTTAACTGGCGTTTCTTTCAAGGTGAATCCCATCTTCACTTTAAAGCATGCTGCCGAAAGTGTTGTTCGGCGCAAGAGGGGATGGAAATAGTTGAAATTGCCGCCTTTGCACTTTACGCCGTGTAATTTTGCTGAAGTCCTCATGAATTTGAATTATGTTTTCCTTTATGGGACACTCATCATCTCTTTGTTTCCCAACTTACACGCTTCACCTCTACTCTTGGAAGGGTAAGTTAAAAGGAAAGTGAAAATTTCCCTTTTAGGTCCTAAATCTTAAGAGGAAAAGAAAGAAAAAATACAATAAAATTTCTCCAAAACTTCAACTTTGAATTTTCTTCCTCTTAAGGTTTAGGACCTAAAAGGGAAATTTTCACTAACTTTTACTCAAGAACAAACCATTGAGATCTCAATGCAAAGGAGAAAGAGATCTTGCAAGAGGGTTGTCCTAGGGACTGAATATGATCTAATATGTATTTCACCACCAAGTTTAGACTTGGAAAAGACAATGAAATACAAGATGAAATGTAAAACCCTAATTGAATGCAATGTAACACTAAATGACCTAGAAAAGTGACTGAAATGAAACAAAGAAACTATAGAAATGAAGGGGTGAAGCTAGAAAACTGAAAATTATACTTTTAATGCTAACTAGGACTCATTCACCAAGCTAGGTGAATCAATCCATTTTCTAGAAAACTGTGTGGGAACATGAATCTAGCAAAAGGGTATCTTAATTTGCAAAGATCTAAAAATTGATTGGAACTAGGACTCATTCAACTGAAGTGGAGAATCAGTCCAATTGGGATTTTCTAAAACTTCAAAGGCTAATCTTGCTCTTCTCTCTTTCTAGTTTCTTTCCCTAAGTGATTCGATCCTAAACCCCCGATTTGCAACTTGTAGGGATTCTCCAATGTTCTCCAAGGCTTGATAAGAACTTTGAAAACTTTGAGCTCTTGAAATTTTTTCTCCAATCTTTCTCCCTAGGAAGTCTGCCACCTAGACCTGCAAATCACACACAAAGGAAAGGGAAAAATTTTGTTGGGTTAGTGGATAGGTTTTTCCTTGGTCAAACCTCGTTTTGGAAATTAATCCTTGAAATGAAATCAAATAAGAATGGAGAATGATGAATGAACAAATGATAATGTTGCAAATCACCAAACCCTTGCAATCAAGTACTGCAAATATGCTTGAAATGGCTACAATGGATGTAGACTTTGACTCTTTCTTGAATGATATTGATCTTGAATGTAATGCTTTCTTGAAAAATAAACACTACATCACACTTGTTAGCACAATAACAAACATGATGCATGAAATCTTTGACATGATGATTGATTCTTGAATGTTGCTCTAAAATGCTTGATAATTTGATCTTGAAGACACTTGAATGCTCTTGTGAACTTGATTTGCTATTAGGAACGCTCTCACAAAAGTATTGGATCAAAATGAATGAAAGAACCGTGTATTTATACTCAAGAATTCCTAAAATTATAATACTACAAGCTGACATCAGGCTTAATTTTTGGGACCAATTTTAAAAATGCCTAGAAATGTGTGAAAGTAGGTTCAAGACCAAAAGATCTAGGTTGGACCTCTTTTGCCCAAGGTGGAAGATGAGTCCCAAATCACTAAATATGGGCCATTCAAACCCTAAACACTGAATTCTAAGTGTGAATGTGTGTTACAACACTTCACAACACTTTAGCAAGGTACCATTTAAATCCATTAGTTCACAAGGTCCCAAGACCTAATTTCAATGTGTCAAACACATTACAAGACTAAATTCAAGAAGAAATAAGCTTAATTTCACAGGGTGGGCCCAAACAAGTGTGAAAATGTCCTTGATTACATTTTTTGACACTATAGGTGATTAGGAATCTCTCAAAGTGAGTCTTTGATGTCTATATTTCATTGTTGCATGTCATTCTAGCACAATATAATAGGGTTGCATTACATTTTATATTTCCTAATCTTAGACACACTTAAGGTTAGGGTTTCTATTCACATTTGCACTAAAGATTCATTGTTTCTATCAAGGTTTAATTACCAAACTATGGGTTTGACCGAGGAAAACCCCCATAAGAAAATCAAGTCTATATTCTATTTTGTAGGTCTTTTTATAGGTTTAGATCTGGAAATTAGTTTGGAAGGAAATAGTAGAGGTTGAAGCACAAATCTAAACTTTGAATTCTTGAAAACTTGAAACGAGGCTGATACACCAGAAGTGGCATATGAGTCCCACTACAAGAAAAATTTCCATATTTTTTGCAAATGTTGAATCTATATTTCCATAAACCTATTCCAAACTAGAAACCCTAGTCTAGGACTGATACGCCCAGAGTGGCGTATGAGTCCTAGTGTGCCATAATTCAATAATTTTTAGGTTTTTAAAGCTCATTCTAGGTATCTACAAGTTCTCAGGTACACACCTTTGATCTTATAGCTTTCTAGTCTGATTTACATGCATTTTTAGGTCATTTAGTGAAGAATTGCATCATATTAGGGTTAAGCATTAGATCTTGCACTTCATTAGTCTTTCCAATCCCTATCTTCATGGTGAACCCTTCTTTAGTTTATAATCAAACCCTAAGATAGCCCTATTGCAAGATCTCTTTCTCCTTTTCTTACTTTAGATTGAGATCTCTAAGGTTTTCCTTGAATGAGAGTGTGAAGATTGTTATTGTATCTGCCAAGCATAGAAGAAAACAAAACTATACCTTTCACTTACAATGATGTAAAATCAGGATCGTGGCCCAAAAACCTAGGTGGGACTCATATTCCCAAGGTGGCGTATGAGTCCCAAATCACTAAATCTAGGCCACACAACCTAAAAGAACTTGATTTATGATTGGTTGTTGGTTTATGTTGGCATTATCCTCAAAAAGATGCATTATTTAAGGCTTATGGATGGAAAATAAGGCCAAATAAGGCATAAAGAAGCCCAATTATTTAATGAAACCCTATATTAGTGTGAAAGTGTGTTACAACACTTTACAACACTCTAAATAAGGTACAATTAAGTTCATTTAGTTCACAAGGCCCCAATACCTAATGTGAATATGTTAGACATATTACAACACTAAATCAAGGGCATGTTAGGGAGTACTTTTTCTGTTATTACAATTTTATTCTATTATCTTGAATTCAAACTCTTTGAATATTACACTATAATACTCATGTAATTAAATTTCTCAATAATTTACAAATACCCTTTCTATAAGCATACTAAGATCTAACTAAGTAATTAGGGTAAAAAATAAGTCATTCGCATTAATGGATAAATCCAATTAAAATATAGCCAAAATATAAAGGATATAATTGATAATTATTTCAAAGGCTGGTAAAGTGGTGAAGAGTGCACATGAAAGTGAATTAAACTTTACAAGAAAAATATAGCATGAGCCACAACATGTGTACCACGATTCAACAAATTTTCCTTCATGTTCGTGAATCTTGGGTCACCTAAACCTATTGTGACCTCAACAATAAACCTCCATTAATCCATGTCAATTGTACCTTTCTACTCATGCCAATATACATAAAAATATTCCTCACACTTTTAGAGAAAGTACTACTTATTTATTTTACTTTATTTAATTTGTCATTCAAGCTACTAAAAAATGCTAAAAGACTTCACATTCCATTGTCTTAAGAAGAGCTTTTATAGGAAGGAAATGTTGGATGTGATCTACCGCCACAAAAAATATCGACATTGGATTCCAAGCATGAAATTTAGGTGCTTGAATGAGAGTAGGAGGGTTTCTGATTACCATCTACTCACTCTAATAGGGCATATGGAGCATAGAGAAAAAGAAATGATATACATGAGCTAGCCATCCAATGAAGTTCTTCTATTTATAAACAACAAAAGGAAAAACACACGAAAATAAAAAAGGTTTCTAAATAATCATCTAAAAACTTTTTGTTAGCTAAATTTGGAGGTGAGGCAATAGATATAGACCATGGAGCTTAAGAATAAAATGAAGAGGATGATATCATACTCAAAACATGCTCATATTCCCTCTTTTTATGGATAGGTGGCACCTCACCCTTCATCATGAAGATTGGGGTGGCCTTTGTAGGGCAAACACCTTTCACATTTAATTTTTAGTTTGTTCTTGATATATGGTCTACCCAAATTATTTTAGGGTTGCTTTGTTCCATCTATTTCACATGGGTGTTCTTGAATAATTGATGTTACTGTTGCTTTCGGCAATTCTAACACAAGGGAATTAAATTTTTGTTTACAATAAGAAGAGGGTTTATTCCAAATTCCTCTAGTTTAAGAAATATGGAACTTATCATTTAAGGCCCAATTTTCTTTGTAGTACTAGCTCCAAATCAGTCTTCATGTTTTATGAAAAGGATGCAAAATAGATCTCTTTTTCTTTTCTATTAGGGAAATTGGCCCAAGGAATAAATCATCAGAGGGTTGTTCTTGAAATCTTCTTATTATTATTTCCAATCAAGAAATATTTTTCCCTTAACCCATAAAATAAATGTAGATCTATTTATGTGTCTAATCAATGAGAACTCCTTTCTATTTTAAAATGTTTTTGTTGTGTTAACTCTTGGCTATAAGGTTGGATAGTCCTCTCCCTACACCCTCCATCTGTGACTACATCAACTGGTATTAATAGAGTGTTTGTCAATAGAGTGTTGACTATACGAGGAAGTTGTGGTCTTTTAGTCAAACCATTGATGGCAGGAAGTTGTATTAGATTTGAAGGAAGGATTCCATCAAGGAGGGTTTCTAGTATGTCTAATGTTGTTGGAAGAATGGAAAAATGATTGATATGATGAGGTCAAAAAATATTTGATTGGATTTTGTAGAAGATAAAAATATAGGTCTAAACCCTAGGCATGAGGATGAGAGTGATGATTATGAACTAGGATTTGGGTTTGTGCAGGATCATGATGGGCCAAAAAGTGGCGATATGATGGGTATTTGTAGGGTATGTGGCTGACAAATTTTTTTTTACCCAAAATTGATGAAACAGCGTTTTAAAGGAGATTATCAGCTTTCCACCAATATAAATTATGCTTTACTTTGAATTTAATAAATAATTATTATTCATTTTCTATTTCAATTACCACTAAATTCTCGATTGATAGGTCAGATTGAAAACATCTATAGCTTTCAAACCAGATAACATTTTTTCAAATCCAAAACATGCATCACATTCTTATGTTTCACACATTGAAGGATTAAAAAAAGAAAAATTGAATTTCATGAGGTTTTGACCAAGTTAAGGTGGTCGACATACAATTTTTTATATATTTTTAAAAAGTTGTAATAAAAATTCATAATTAATTATTTAATGGAAAAAAATTGCTGCAAATATGCATCACATTCTCGACATGAGTCCCTAATTATGTCTAAAATATTATAAGAAAATATTATCATTTTATTGTGGTTAGGTGGTCGTGACGTAGAACCTACTTATTTTTTTTCCCGGAATTTAAGTATCGCTGCATTGAAATTTCAAATTTTCACCAAATAGATTTTAAAAATAACAAGCTAGTAGTTTAGAAACTACATTCAATTTGCTACAGGATTCTATTCATACATATTTTGAAATAATATAGATAACTTATTCAATTTTTACCGCCAAGTTGCCTAACCTAATTTTTCTAAATTTTTGCCACTTATACTATTTTTCCATGATGATCCTGCACATACCCATTCCAATTTTGAATAAAATACCATAGAAGAAGAAGAACTAGATTACAATAAAGTAGTGAAATATAATTTTAGAAATGGTAAGAGACCTAGAATTGGAATTGATAGTTATTTTGGTAATTTTAATCTTGAAGAATTAATTGACTTGATAAATGATATGGAAGGTTATTTTAAATATGAGATAAGTGAGGTTCCATAAATGGTTAGATTTGATAAAAATATGTTGATAGGTCATGGTAATATCTAGTGGAGAGAGGTTCAATTAGGAAAAAAAATAGGAGACAAAAGGAAAGAATCACAAAATGGGATAGGATGATAACAAAGATAAGGAATTAATTCATACCTAGTGACTACAAACTAGAAATGTTGAAGAGATTGTAAAATATAAGGAAAATGGAGAAGACAGTGAAGGAGTACATTGAGGATTTCCATAAGATGATCATAAGAACTAGGCATATTAAAACCAACAAAGAGAAAGTGGCATGATGCATAAATGGCCTTATAATGAACATCCAAAAAGAGACAAGTTTGGTAAGGATGATTTTTTTTAAAGAAGCCTATCAATTTGTGCTAAAATTTGAAGAAAATTTGAAGAAAATATTTGAGAAGAGGTAGAAAGGTAAATGAGGAATATTTAAAAAAGGTAGACTACAATATGGTGAAAGAAGACCATTTAAAAAGAAAAACAAGGATTGATTCAATCTATATAACAAAAAATAGAGAATTCATAGTTTCCAAGGGAGAAGGGATGGAAATTCCTAGCACACTAACAAAGGAATTAGAAATACCTATGATAATGATGGATATTACAGGATTAATAGGGGGTTTGAAAAGAAACCATTTAGAGGAATCTATTTCAAATTTTGAGGACATCGAGCATTTCAATGCCACAAAGGGAGTGCGAGTAAAAGAGGAGAGAGTAAAACAATAGTGAAATGTGTAGAGGAATAACTCATTGTGTCACAAGGAACTATTCAAAACCCTAATAAATATGAATCATTGGTCATGAGAAGCTTAGATCTATTGCAAACTGAGATAACTGAGGAACAAAAGCAATGGTAAATATTATTTTGAATGGTATGCAAATTAGGAGGTGAGTTTTGTAAAGTTATCATTGGTAGTGGTAGTATAGATAATTTTTTTTCTAAAGATATATTAAGCTAAATTTGAAGATGATGAAATACCTACACCCATATAGGATTGTATGGATTCAAGATGATCACAAGATGTTTGTAAGTGAACAATGTTTTGTGAAATTCTATATAGGATCATATAATTATGAATTTTTATGTGATGTCAATCCTCTAGATGCATTTGATATGTTTTTAGGAAGGCCATTGCAATAAAATAGGAATAAAATTCATGATGGAAGAAAGAATAACTACACTATGATCTTGAATGGGAAGAATGATATCTTGATACCTTTATAGGAGAAATGAAAGTGTTAAGAGTAATTCCAAATTTTTTTTGGTATATGGAAGGAATTTTTTTGATGCAATGATACATGAAAATATGTGTGTTGCATTAATTCCAAGAAACTATAGAAATTCAAATGTATAAATTATCATCACAAAGAACCATCATAGAGGGAATTATTTTAATTTATATCAAAATACAAAGATATTATATAAGAGAATGTGCCAAAATTACTACCACCAATTTAGAGTATCATTCATCACATTGATCTCATACCTAGACCTAGTTTACCAAACAAAGTAGTACATGGGATGAAACTAGTAGAGAATGTGAACATAAATATAAAAGTGTAGGAGCTAACAAGAAAAAATTGATCCAAGAAAGTCTAATCCCTTGTGTGGTACCCACAACATTAGCACCAAAGAAAGATGGAGAATGGAGGATGTGCACATACTGAAGAGCTATCAAGAAGATCACTATCAAGTACATATTCCCACTACCAAGGATAGATGAAATTATGGATTTTTTGAGTGATGAAAAGTATTTTAGAAGACAATGAACTACTGAGAGGGGGGTAAATCTGTAGTTATAAAAACTCTTAGACTTGAAAACCTATTTGTAGATTCAATCTTATAATCTAGATGTACAAATTAAAATATAAACCCGTATACCAATCACATGCATGTAAAGTAACATCTCATAACACCACATATACGTGGAAAACCCAAGATGGGAAAGAGCACGATGAGAAATGTTGCTAGGATCTACTATCCTAATCCAACCTCACAAGCATCAACGTTCAACTACATGTTTTAAGGGCTACAACCTGAAGGAAGCTTCAACTCCCTATTTTATAAGCAACAACTTCTAGGATGCTACAACACCCTTATCTGAGCTACAACCTCTTAATAGAATTACAAGTTCAAATGTGCATATAAGTGGTTCTACATAAACCTGAG
>VDFB02209044.1:0-15362 GCA_007258455.2 Sequoia sempervirens | reverse complement strand
AGTTGCCTCTAGATATCTGATTGGTGATAATCATGAAAACATATTGGTCTACAAGTATCTTATAATCTTGTGTATTCCTTAATAATATATTGGTGGCTCTTGGAATGTGGAATTTTTCTCTCAAAATGGTTTTACCCATGTAAATCATTTTGTTCTAGTATGAATGGTATTTATGTTTAGTTTCTATAATTGTTGTAAGTATCTTAATTTTTTTTGTAAAATCCTCTTCTCAAGATTAGTTTAGGAATTTTGTTTGCCACCTTAGCTTCCTTACAATATAAAGTGTATATATGATAGAAAAATATATATAAAGTAAATAGAATATTTTTAAAAATGTATTATAATCTATATGGAAAGATGAATATAATTATATGGATTCCATGTGATCATATGAAGTGCTATACCATAAAAAATTAAACACCTTACAAAATAAAAGAGATCTTCTTGTAAGAAAATATATGATCTTAGATGTCACAAAAAATTCTCAAATTGAAGCATGAACCTATCAAATAAAGTTAGCCAAAAACCATTAAAACAAAATAAGCAATGGAGTTAGACAAGGAATACAATCCTTAGCAGAGTTACTATAATGTAAGTCATAGTTTAGAAATGCAAGTAGGAAACACAAGAAAGTAAAATTTATCATAGTTCTATCATAATCTATCATAGTATCCATCATAGTCTAACTCTTACAACTTATGACACATGCCACCAATTTAGGTTCACAATAGGGTTCACAAAGTGGGATGCATGTCTCCTCTAAATTAGGATGCATGTTATCCTAGTCATCTTTCATGTAGGATGTCAACCCACTGGGGTAGCTCCCACAAAGTGACATCATAAGATGAACATAAAATAATTGCATAGGCATAAACAAATAAATAATCAGGTAAATGAATGTTAGGACTTTCAAAGGTTGAGACACCCTATTCCCAACAATGATGTGTATAGTTTTAAAATTGTGCTTTTGGTCACCATTTACAACATTTCCATTAGGGTTTGAAGGTTATAACCATAATTTTTGAAGCATTTTGGGATGAAGTAAATAAATGACTATTTGATAAGTATCAAGTTCCTAACCTGATATATTATCTATTTTCTTCCAACTAAGAAAGAAAAATCTATGTATTCTTGGAGAAATAGAGGTTTGATAGATTCTTGATCCCACTATTATTATAGAAATTCAAAGAATGAATCCAAAATCATTTTGCAAGAAAGTGATCTTTATAGGAAATAATTGTAGGCCACCAAATAGACCATTGATTAATAGATAAATCCTTGTGGAATTTATAATTTCAATCCCACCAAATCCATGATATGATGGCTTCAATTTTTTCATGCCCAATATTATACTAGAAAACCCAACAATTTTTTTTGAAACATAAATTAAATTGATTAACACTCTAAGGGTTTATGGCATAACACTAAACAAGATTTGGGTTGAGCACCCTCAGGAGCCACTTCTTAACTTGGGTGTAAAAGTTATGTATACAAAAGTTGTATGGGAAGGTCATAAAAGTGTCAACATGTTACTGGGTATAGGTGTAAGGTGATACTAAATGAAATATTGGAATTAATCTAATCTAAAATTAAATTGTGAATAATTAAAGGTAATCTAAGGTAATCTATATCATATTCAATTCGAAAGTGAAATAATTAGGGTATCGATCATTTGAGGATTAAACAATAATGTTCTACTTAGGTGAGTAAACAATAGAAATGTTATTATTAAATATATACTATTGATTTATTTAATAAAACTTTTATTGGTGATTAATAGTCAATAACAATGTTTTTGGCTAAATATTAAATCACATCCAAATAACAATTTTCCTATTAAACTATTGAATAGCAACTAGACTATCCTTCAATATTATTTTATTAAGAAAAATGGTATGATTATTGAGTCATTAAGTTGATTTAGTCATCACTAAAATTTTATTATTTATTAACCCATATGGACATGTTATTGTTCACTTAAATTTAAAAAATTATCCTTATTAACTTTATTCAAATTATGCCTCATTCTATTAATAAAAATATGGTTATCTTTTTGGCTTTCAGTTGTTTATCATGTTTGTAGTTTGTCCTTGATGAAAAAACTAGTTACATGGTTGAGGTTTTGGTTGTGGTTGATACACGATACATATTTCATACGCAATTATAGGTTTTGATGCAGTTATAGGTTTTGGTTCAGTTTTTCATTGGTTCAGATATTGATACATGATGCAGTACTATGGTCTTTGCATTTGAAGTATTTTATATTGGTTAAAAATTAAAAAAAATTAGGTATATGTGTGGCTTGGTCAATTAACTTTTTCATGTCTTTGCTAAGGTAATTGGCATTTGATTTATTATTAGCATGTGGAAAAAAGGTGGTTCTATTGGATCTAATTGCAATCTATATTGTCAAAGAAATTGACATTATACAAGTCACTTGAAAATTATTCAAGAATTTTTTTGTTATTATAAATCATTATGACAAGGTGATTTGGTTTTTTTTGGACTCATTTTAATAAGGTTTTTGGTTTTATTGATGAAAGTCACATTGTACAAGTGACTAGCTATTGCTAAAATTAAAACTTGGCTTAGACAACCTTGGAAACATTTGACTATTTGATAGCTATTATTTGGTTTTGGTGACTTGGTACTAGTAACTTTCATTTGCTTCCAAGGGTTTAATGATTAGTATTATAATGTTGTTGGCATTCTTTGTAAAGGATTTGGTAGTGGCTTCTAAGGAATTATGATGTTTTGTTTAATAGTTTCAGATCTCAAATGATCATTACATTATGTAAAATCTTCAAAAACATAAAGTTCAGTTAGGGAAAAATGTATTATGGAACCCTAGCCATGATGGTATTCTATCGTCTGCAAATTCATTTATCTTTTCTCAGTAGACATGCTATGGTTATATAAATTAGCTCACTGTATGAGCTTGGCCAGAATATGGAATGAATTTTAGCTTGAAAAAGATGTAACTGTGGGTGTTTGGACATGAAAATGATAGTGGAAGTTTGGCTTTGGTTTTTTGAGGCTTGGCTGTGGTATATGGTGTGAGCTCTTTGGTCTATTAGTTGTGATTCAACTTTGGTATCATGGTACAAAGATTTGTGTTGAATTCTGGGGCTAGATCAGAATCAGCCTATTTACTATGATAGTCAGCTTTGGCTTGTCTTCTGAGGTAACATTTGGGGTATGTATAGGATCATGATGGGCTAAAAAGTGGCATTATGATGAGTATGTGGTTGATGACTATTTTTTTACCCAAAATTGATGAATCGAAAAGGGTTTCCAAAGGAGATTCTCAGCTTTCCACCAATATAAATTATGCATTACTTTGAATTTAATAAGTAATAATTATTCATTTTCTATTCAAATTAAGACTAAAGTCTCGATTGATAGGCTGATTGAAAAACTTCTATAGATTTCAAATGGTATTACATTTTTTGAATCCAAAACATGCATCACATTCTATGCTTCATATACTATAGGATTAAAAAAATAAAAATCGAATTTCATGAATTTTTTACCAAATTAAGGTGGTCAGACATACGAGTTTTAATATTTTTTAAAAAGTTGTAATAAAAAAATCATAATTAATTATTTACTTGGAAAAAAATTACAAAAAAATATGCATCACATCGAAGCATGAGTTCTCTACTTATATATAAAATATTATAAAAAATTATTATCATTTTATTGTGGTTAGGGTGGTCAGATAGACACCTACTTATTTTTTCCCTAAAATTTAAGAACCACTACATTGAAATTTCAAATTTTCACCAAATAGATTTTTTTTTAAGCAAAACTAGTAGTTTTGAAACTACATTCAATTTGCTACAAATTATATTCGTACATATTTTTGAAATAATATAGGTAACTTATTCAAATTCTTATGTCAAGTTGCCTAACACTGATTTTTCTGAATTTTTTGCCAGTTAAGGGCCTGTTTTTTCCATGATGATCCTGCACATACCCTTTGTTGTTACTCAACTTTTGAGCATTTAGGTATTTTTTTTCTTCACTTTCCATGTTGTTTTTGAAATAGATAATATCATTTCTCGGATGTTCAATAGTTATAATGTTGACTGTAACTAAATAGTTTTATTATGGTCATATTTGTCATTTTTTGATAAAGGGTTTGTTGAAAGAAAGATTTAATGGACTATAATTGAAATGGTTTCATTTCATTAAAGGGTTTGTTTGAAGAAGGATTATTTAGGGTTTTCCATTTAAACCCTAACCTAAGTTGGTTTACAATTACACAAACTAATTTTAGAGGATATTTTGCGGTGTCTTTAAAAGATGGATTTATGGCATTTCTCAGTTTACCTACAAGAAAAAATATATGAGATTTCAGGCTTAATCTTGACAAATATAAGAGATTGTGTTGCTTTGAAAATATTTTTGATTCTTAGATTATTGTATAAGAGAAAATGTTGTCATTTTCATACAACATTCTTCAATGTGCTTATTGAAAATATTTATGGTCTTCTATTGAAATTCTAGGATTTCAAATTACACTTCTAGGGTTCTAATAAAATATTGTAACTGTTTTGCATTGTAAAGGAGTTTGTGCTCCTGCGTCTTATAAAGTTGGTGCTCCTAAACTTTAAAGAGTTGGTACTCTAAGTGAATAAAGAGAGATTTTTTGAGTGGTTTTTATTCCCCAAGAGTGTTTTCCACTCAGGACATAATGTGTTATGTGATGGTTTTATGTGTGTAATTTTTCTTATCTCCCTAATTTTAATGTGTCATCAAATGCAATGAATGGTTGTTAATCATCAATCTTTCATATTTTCCAATGTTTATGTCAAATTTCATGCATAAAAGGTTCTAATTTAATGTGATCTCTAATACATGTGAAAGGGTTAAGTTCCACCTCTGTTAATGTTTTATGTTTAATTCATGGTTCATGCAAATACAATACTATTCATGCACAATTCTAACTTTTTCTTTGAACTTTCATTTGGTGTTTTGACTTAAAATTCATGTTTGCTTCACAAACTTCCATTCGTCCTCTTGGTTCAAAAGAAAAAATAAATTCTTGGTTTCGAAAAAGTTTGTGGCTTTCATAAATCACTGATTCACCCCCACCCCCTCTTAATGATTCTAGTCTTCCAAAAAATTGTATCAAAGCATAGGGTCCTTTCATAGGTCTAATCCACCTAGGATAGATTTTGGTTTTTGGAAGTTTTTCAAACAAGTCACAAGTTCAAGAAGGTACTTTTGTGACTAGAGCTCCACTGTTTAATGGTACAAACTATGTGTTCTAGAAAATAAGAATGGAAACATATCTCGTTTCAATTGATCTTGATGTATGGAGCATAGTTCTAGATGGGTATATTGTTCCACCCACAATACCCTTAGATTCTATTGAAAATAAGAAGTATGACTTTTGGAATACCAAGGCTTGGACATAAGAAGTACTTTGGTTTTGTTAATCAGGTCAGATGTTTAAAATGCAACACTTTGGGATATACAATGTAACGCCCCGCCGTGTGAACCCCAAAGGACAATAACACAATAATTACAGCACAATTTTTTTTTTAAAGTAAACATAACATACATGTAATACACATTAAGTCATAACATGAATTTCATTTAAATAGATTCCTTAACACACATCCCTTGGGGTACACGAGGAGTCATTACGTGTAATGCCTATATTTAACACTAGGGCAAAAAAAATGCAATTAAATTTTTTTTTTTATAATGATATTAATCTTGTCCATCCTCATTAACAATAATGCCAATATCCATATAAATTCCTTTTATGATTATGATAATTCTATTATGCTAATACTTGTCTTAACTTTAGTATAGTAATATCCCCCTTAATATTAATAAAGTTACACCCGAATGAAAGTATTTATTATTTATATATAATATACTTATCTATTTAATTATCATGGGTAGTATAATTCTAATAGCCAAACTCAACACTCATAATGGTTCGCTCAAAAGCCATATCATCACTTGACAAATGTATTAACACCACCTAGATTATATTTCCAGCATCGTCCCTTTTTTAGTTTATTGCCGATATCCTTAGTATTACATAAGGGTGTTTAACGATACTAACATTTCCCTTCAATCCTAAGGACATGATGATTTATAATTGTCTCATTTCCTTGTTCATCTATTATCCATTTACTTATTTATATTTTAATGTGTATATATATACACATATCATATATATGCATAAATATTCTATTTAATTTAAGAAGTAATTTAAAATTATTATTATAATAATAAGAATTTTCATATATAAAATAAGAAGGCATATCTTTTATATATATTCTATTTATTTCAGAAAACAAATTTTAAATCATAAATAAAAGGAATATCACCTTCAACCTAATATATTATTTTCTATAAATATTATTTTACTATGAAAGAAACATAAAACAACAAAAGGAATTATTTCTTTCTAAGAAGAAGAAGCAAATCCTAAACCTTATTTTCTTTCTAATTTTCTTTACACATACTCTAATTATTAGGTTCCTTATTTTATGTTTATTTTACCTCTTTAAAAGGGAGTAGAATATATTCTCTTTAATAAGGGAACCTTAAACTTGAGGAATACGTGAAACTCTTAGAAGCTAAGATTAGAATTTCCTTTTTAAGGAAAGTTAACGTTTTCCTTTGTTACTTCATTAATAGAGGCAATGGTTCTATTCCGAAGTTTTTACGGTGGGTATTTACCTATAGTTTTGCAGCTGTACTTAAATTGTGATCGATAAGACAAGACAAGTTTGAATTCCCATAACCGTAGCAAAGCATGACAGGCGCCGCCTATATTACCATACGTGATACTAGGGGTGACAAGATTTTAGTAGGGTGTTGTTCAATCACTTACTATGTCAGCAGTAAAGTTTCTGAACATTCTAGCAGTGATACGTATTACATCAAATCTTTCTTGGAAGTGATTGCAAACAGGTAAATTAATTTCGATTCTAGTGAACGTATGATCTTCAATAATTTTCCCTTCTTTTTTTCTTTGCATTAGTAAATAGTGACGCTAAATTGATTATTGCCTATTGTAATATTAATATTATGATATGAGTGTTCCACTTAATTTTTAGTAGAAAGCTATGCCAGAGGCATTCGACTAACCTGTCCTCTTTTGTTTCTTTCTTTTTAGAGCGGCTCAACCCACTAAGTATTTATCAGTAAGCGAGGTACTTATCGTAATTGCTCATGAAATTAATAGGGACTGGCATATATTCTTGGGATAGCCTATGGCATTCACCAAATCACCACAGAATGGGGTTCATGTCAGGAATTAAACGGCTGGGAAGTTAATCAGATTTTGAATTAAACTATCTTTTGATACGCCCCTCAAGATGGTGGTCACCTACTCAATCCTTTTGACATTGGACCGTTTCAAGGTGGAAGGAAGAGTGGTGTATGTCATACTGAGACCTACACACATAAATGGATTTTGATTAGCACCCAAAACACAAGACTACTTTAGTTACTCTAACTTATTCTCCTTGTTTCCCACGCAAGCTGCCATAGGAGAAGTCTCTGAGTGGTAAGGGAAAACAAAGAAGAATTATAACCTTGCTGTAAATGGTCGGCAACTCAACCCAGAGTACTGGATTTGCCAGTATTCATAGTATGATATTATGCTGTAGTAAATGAAATTTGACAGATAAAATCTTGACTAATATTGGTAGCAACATTACCATTTAGACAGAGGTTGCTAAAATATGAAAATAGGTCAATTAAGGATTCTGGTCAAGGCAGATTAACAATTTAAAACATAATAGATTTCATGTATCTTGTACAACTGCCTTCATAAGCCAACCTGCCAATAGTTAGCAGTTTGCCAACTTAATCTATCCCTCATACTACCCCAACAAATACGATCTGATACAACCATAGCTGCGTGTTATATTGTCATTCTGGTGATTACTGGGATTAATGGGCAGTGTATTAGAGAGAGTAGGATTTGTTGACAAAAACTTCCATAGCACTATACTAGACTAGACCAGGGCCTGCCATGCTAGGCACAAAGCCAACCATATTGCTGCATGTTCCTTCTCTTTCTTTTTTTTTTAATCTCATGAGAACCCTCGAAACGATGGTGGATCAGATCTAATGAGCTTCTAAGCTTTGACGTTGATACCAACGTTTAGACTCTTGCTAGTTCTAAACTTTACAGGTGGAGATCTCATGTTTATGCACTACATCACTATTCTAATCACCGTGGTAGCATCAAACTAATGTTATGAAAAACGAGCTTGGTCTGATTTAGTTGTGATCCATTTCTTTTCTTTATTTTTACTTTGTTTTCACTGTTAAATCCACTTATTATTTTATTCATATCTGCAGATATGGCCAAGTTGCCTGAGGTGATACCACTCCTAGGGTTGACCATGACATAGCTATCAAAGGATTTAGCCGACTCCTGCATCTCTGTAATGTGGATTAATCCTACCATTGTAACTTGACAGATGGTGTGGAAAAATAAAAATCCCAAGTCTAAGATCTTCTGGAGTACACAGTTTTGTTTTTGTTTTTTGTTTTATATTATTATTGAGGGGACAACCCCCCCCACTGCGTAGCTCCAATTTTTTTTAAAAAATGATTATAAATATACAAATAGATTTCCTTTTTGTATATATTGATTTTGTATAACATACAGGCATCTGAATTTGAATGGTTAGTTTTCTCTCTACTGTAACTAGATTTGATGATACTACCTTTTTTAAAAAAAAAACATAGCACATAATACATTTCTCTTTCTCTTTTCCAGTGCACAGAACCATAAGAATGGTATGTTAAAACAACATGGCATTCATTATACTTTTCCTTCCATTTTCATGTTCTTAAAATCTCAGAAACAACAGACTTAAAACAACACATCAATCAATATATGTTTCCTTCTTTCTTTCGTGATACATTAGAATACTAGCTTTCCATTTTGTACATTAGAAAATATGTTAAATATATTTACTTCTATCTTTATTGCTAGGAATATATTCTTTATACTGTCTTTTAAGCTAACAACCAGTCATATTTACAACAGATTTGTTGTGTGCCTTCCTAATGATAAAAGGAAATAATCATTTTCATCAAATATATGTTGTTTATTCATAAATATCAAGGGATATACAACCATTCAATTAAAACTCGACAATACACTTGATGTATCTTAAGAAGGAATTTTTCTCCAACTCACAAGGCATCCATATTTTCTCCACTACAACAAAACATAGGATTTTCAATACCATTGTCAATCTTTAGGCATTTAATGGACAACACAGAAATAAAAGAGGCTTGTTCTTTCTCTATTTTCTTCCATGTTACAACAATAACCAGCTTTCCATATTACCTCTAGTTTTAAGAAATATAATGATTGACACACAACTAAATACAGCTTGCTCTCCACCCTACCATAATGGCGTCATGGAGCCTCGTGGGCTCTAGCCATACCCCCGAGCAAGGAATTTCATTTTAAGCTCCACAATGATAAATGGAGTCCTTTCTCATTTTTACAAAGGGATGAAACTAACATAGCATCATTTGCATGTGTCTAGGTTCTCTACTTTCTATTTTCAAACATAATCCATACATTGTCACCTTCTTACAACCAATAGACAAGTGTAAATGGACATAGGAAGAACTTATCTTTTTTTTCTTCTAGATGAAGGGACTGATCTCTTGTGACTGTCTTCCTCTCCAAGCCAATGCACCTTGCTCACTATCCTTTCAAAGATGTGGAACCCTTCTCTTCTCATCCTTTCTTTTATCTCAACTTGAGTTCTCCAAAGGAGAAGTGGGCAATGCCAAAATCTTCCATCTTCTTGAGATATATAGGGATCCTCCAAACCTACACTCTTTCCCACAAGTTCTCTCACATGTGTGAGTCTTGTGCCAATTCTAAGAAATTTTTGAGGAGTAGAAGGTTGAGAGTGACAAGTCACTCTTCCCAAGCCCCAACACTTTTTGAATTCGCCACATTCATGGATGTGGACTTTTGGGGGGTCCTTTCACACTCCAAGGACAAGTTCACATGTCAAAAAGGTTCCAAACCCATAGGTATAGGCCCTAGGGGTCTATTCTTGTTCAAAAACCAAGGAAATTGACTCAATAATCCCTTTTTAAAACCCACAAAAGAATCCATACGAGTTTTGATCTTGACCAAGGGTTCCAACCCCAACCAAACTCACATCACATGACCTACAATTGGATTCTACTCAAACATAATCAATCAATCAATAATAAAACCTCAAACCCTTCTAAGTCAAATAGGGCTACACTTAGAACTTCCCAAAGATGTATCTGATTTGATTCCAATATTTATCCATCCTCCTATTTGCATATTCGATTCCTGCACATTACCAAGGTCAGCATGATTAGATCATATATCTCTTCATATTATTAGCTAATCCAATTCACATAATTTCACTCATGAACTATTTACTCATTAATACATCAAATGAACCTAGATTCAATTTTCATTATAATCCAAGGAAATACACACTTACTCCCATACAAGAATATAGTCAATGAAATAGTCACTCCATCATTTTGTTTACCACCTTAGTAATTCATTTTAAACTCCTATAACATTAACGATGAACGATTTACCAAAATTTAATATGCCAAATAACCCATCTCTTTCAAGTTATATCCAACAATTCATATGTGCTTCTATCATAATTAAATCAAGGTTAATGCCCATGAATCCTAAAAAGAGTTTCATCATTCATCTCATCATAATCATGAATTATCTAACTAATTGTTTGATTGAAATAAAATGGGGGATATGAAACGAGGTCTTACATTCAAGGTAGCATAAGCAAGAGTATTATCAAATAACCACACTATTTGTCATCCATAATACATCTTACCATCTATTTAGGATCACATAAAACATATTAGGTCTACTAATCACATGCAAGGTGGGGCCTTACATGACTTAGATCCATACAACAACCATAAAGAATAAAATCTAAAGATATAAAGTAAGCATTAACAAATATAACACATACATGATGATCAATGATAAGAAACCATCTGAATACACAAATACATCATATGCATGATCATCCTAACACATTGAATAACAACTATCATAGCCAATATCCACACCAAGTTTAACATTTCATTATAGTACAATGTTTAAGAAGTACAATGATACAAAATGTGTTCCAAATATGAGTGAAACCATCACCAGATAGCATGATAGAAATGAATAGATGAATACAAAGTATCATAACTGGCTCCAAGACAAATACAACTCTGGAGTCGTCGCAATAGCACCAATCCACACCTCTCAATCCTCTACTAGGGACCCAATGGGGTGCTTGGCACATTCCACCCGACCATGTGAGTCTGAAAACCCACCCCCCGTGCTAGGAGCTAACAAGAAAGAGACCTCGACCAAGAACATCCAACAAAGAACCACAAGACTCAACGTCATACAAAAGTATCATAACACTCAAAAATTACAATGACACAATCCAACCACATCCAAGAGTCATAAAACTCATCATATAACTCAAAGCAATGACCAGTAAACAAGTAATCCAAAGGAAGATCATAAAACACTTCCAAATCAAACTGAATTAATAAACGTAACACAATTCTGAATCGCAATGACACAGTACAATAACATCATATCACAGTACCATAAGAGTACAAGGTCATAAGTCAAATATCAATGAGATCATACAAGACCACAAAGTACACCAAAGATAAAATAGGGTAAAACCATAAATCATCTTAAATAACTATGTTTCATCAATCCAAGACAAAGAACCACTTCCAGAGGATTTCCAAAGAAGCAACATAATAAGGAGTGTTAGAGGAGAGTGTCATTGCATGGCTTAACATGGATTCTCCAGGCTACCCTATCGCAAGGTGCCGCCTCCATCTACTGACGGATTATCCAGGCAACCCGAGCGCTAGGAGCCGCCTCCATCTATGGTTATCTAGGCTACCTATCTCAAGGCACCGCTCCATAGGGTTGCTCATGCGGAATCGTTAACCTTTCATGAAGACAAGGTAACGATCTTGCCAACCACGGCCTTCTCAATCCCCTTTAGCCTGTGATAGCACTAAATGGCAGACGAGGCATCAATTATCTTTTTAATGTGATTCTACCCACCCCCTAATTAATTATTTAAATTATCACTTTTTAATTTCACTCTAACGAGGGCTATCCTAGCACCCCTTTGTGCGCCGACCACCCACTTAGAGCCACTCTCTCTCTAGACACTCAAAACATAAAAACCAAAATCCAAGGATTGTATAACATAACAAGAACAGTAGATCACAACAGTGAAGCATGCGAGGCATTACCCATCTCGCTAACAAGTACAACATCAGAGTCTCACAAAGTCTCGTACAACCCTTTCAAAATAATGATACCAAAATACTTGCCAGTACAAAGGCACATAGAGAGAAAACATGGACCAACCATAAAAACAAGCCTTTGGAAGACTCTCAAAAAGTTACACTAGGGTTTCCCCATGAAAATCTGACAACAATAAAAGAAAAACCTTGAAGAACTATTTTCAATTCAAATATGATGAGAGAATACATCAAAATAAGATCAACAATTCCCTTAAACAACATCAACAACTTCGATACGAACCAAATCGGACATCCAAGGGAAACCTCTATTTTCTCCTCTCGGAATACCCATAACTCAAAGAACTTTTAATTTGACTCATTAACACTCAAGCAGAACCGTCAATCAAGACAAAGACAACATTAACCAACTTGCCACTTAGGTAAAGAGCAAAAGAAGACATATAGAAATGTAAGTTAAATGAGAGAAAGTCCCTAACTCAAAATCAACTCACGAAAAGTCACATCGAAAGAATCCATAAAACCACACATTCTAATAATATATCCATTCATTCAATAAGAAGTAACTTGAAACATTTTAAAAAGAACATTAGTTTAAAGATCAATCAGTTCCAACATTTAAGGATAGCACAATATTACGAAGTGAAAATAAAATCTAATGGTTTAAGCCATAAGACACTATTCACAAGTATACTCTTTCAAACACAAATATATTCCAATTTACACATTATTACAACAATCTCCCTTCGAAGATCAACCCACTCAAACCAACAATTTGATCCTGATATCAATCACAAGTATTTTCTAGAACTGTTCTTATAGAAACCCCACAAAGCAACTATTAAAAGAATATGAGGGAAATTGACTTAGAAAAGATCATCTAATTTTATTCATTTACATAAACCCTTTGTTTAACTAAATATAATTAATCAAAACATTTATCAAATCAACAATCATTCACTAGCCTTTATCGTAATACCCAACTATTTAAAGTTTTCAAATTTATTTACTTCCATTTATCTTAAAAATCAATTCTCCCACCTAAACAGAAATAATCCTTATCGCCAATATTATCTGCATACATCAACAACATACAAAACTCTGCTTTTCGTTATTTCTAATTTAACTATCCCACTTGAAACTAATCAAATTGAGAATAAACTAATCTATCAATGTTACCCAAATTATTAACATAAGAAAACTCTCTCTCTAATCACTTTACTAACCTACTCAATAACATAATACCTAACTTAACTACCTAATAATTCTAATTTTCTAACTCCTATAAATAAATCATTTTCTGAATATAAACACATTAATTAAAAAGTCTTAAGGAATAATTCCATACAAGGAAACCATCAAACACATCAACCTTGAAGAACACTATCTTAAAACACTTACAATGAACAGGCCATTGAGACATCTCCATAAATATCCCACAAATAACACCCATCTTAAAACAATTAAATAACACTTAAACCAATAATCAAAACAGTTTGTTTAGACATTTGCTCACATATATGCAAGACTATTTCCTTTAATTTTAAGCGTTATTTCAGCGTTTTTGCCGCTTGTTTGACATATCCGCTAGTTTGATTAGAGTGTTGCTACAAATAATTATCAAAAGATAACTATATCATTTTATAAGATAACCAACTCATCATTTGTTTAATATGGATCTAATTATAACTTAAGATTGTAAATACTAAGATGACAGTTCTATAAATTACAACTTTATTATAATCTATAAGGTGTGATATAATGGACATTTCATATATTAGTTTCCCGGTAATTAATTATCATTCCTGCAGGACTCATTGGATGACAAAGATAATTAAAACCATTTAACATGTCAGTGTCATTCCAAATTAATTAACCTAGACCTAGAGTTTATCCTCCTTAAAATAACTTTATCATTTAACTTGTATTAAGTAAAAGAAACTATGTAAATGTAGAATCACTTATCTCCTTTAGTGAACCCTAAAACTTAATTAACCATATAAATCGATTTACTTTAACTAAATACACAGTTCATTTATCTACAACAAAATTAAATACCTAATTCAATAATGTTTATTCCGTTAAAATCTTTTGTTAAATAATATTTTACTAAGCAACCTATCGAAATAACCATTTTCACTTTAATTATTTACCTAAAATAAAATTACACTTTTACTTAACTCACTATCTTACAAAACATTCTAACACTCGATTCATATTTTACTTTTACACCACCATAAAATCATAAACAAAACAATTAAAGAAATTATTTATATTTTATAAACATATTATATAAATACGAACCATTTTATTTTGAATAATACTCATCATACAAATCTACTTATATATTGAAATATCCTCATAAATTCTAAATATATAAAAGACTACCTTCACTCAAATCTTTTAACCTATAATTATGTATCTATACTTGTTTATATAACCATACGCATATATATATATATATATAAAAGAATAGTAATAAAAAATATATAAATTCAAAATAAATAGAAAGTCACTCATATATGTAATTGGTAATTCAAATGCCCTAACTCAGACAGTTTGACAAAGAAATCAGAGAGGCTATTTAATTCTGTACAATGTTTCAACTCTAATTGCTGTGACAGTGACAGGATGCCAAGGGTTTCAGAGGAACTATTTAATTTACTACACTTTTGCAAGTCTAACGTTGCAGCTGTGATAGTTTTGCCTATGGTTTCGGGGAGATTTAAAAATTTAGATTACCAGACTATGTGAAGGAGCTCATCTAAGCGTTGTATCCAATAACATCAATTTCTCTCAGCTTCGACTGAACGGAGGTAACTGGGAAGGGCTTGAAACATTGCGCAGACCAAGAGAATTAAATAATCTACTCATTGGTCCTCAATTTCTTCACTTGAACAATCTGCTCATGGATGGCATTAGAGAAGACACACGAACCAAACTTCCTCCAAGTTTGAGATGGTTACGGTTGTAAAAATGTGAGAAGCAATTAATATTAGAAGGTGAGTTTTGGAATTTGGAAATAT